>JBCFYV010001251.1:0-54771 GCA_039000515.1 Timema cristinae | reverse complement strand
GGCTAGGGGAGGTGTGGCTATTTTCCCCGAATTACTATATACAAAAAATTTTAATTTGTTTTGATCTCAAGTGATCGCTGTCAGAGTCTCCTTCCTATGGAGGTAACCTTATGCTGCATCTCCCTCCCACCAGGTAACGTGTTTCCAAAAGGACTCTATAGAGGCCTCTTTATACAACTTCCGCCCCTATATCATCTTGGGGGACTTTAACGCGCATAAACCTGGTGTGAGGGTCTAATTTTACAGACACCCGCGGGAGGATGGTAGAGGATATTTTTGTCTCGGGAAACCTGGTGTTAATGAACACCGGGACCCAGACACACTTCTCCACTTTAATGGTGTATCCTCTGCCATCGACCTAGCTGTATGTAGCCCCGGGATTGCTGCTCACTTCCTTCGGGAGGTTCACTCGGACCTATGTGGCAGCGATCACTTTCCAATTCTGCTTTCAAAAATCCAAGATCCTCCCAGTACAGCACGGTTACCCCAATGGGTTCTTAAACGTGCTAACTGGGATAAATCCGCGAGCTCGCCGTATTCGACGAACACCATTCTCCCGACGTCGATGTTAAGGATGGGCAATTTACTTCGACGGTCATAGCGGCGGCGAGGGCATCATCCCACTAAATCCTCGCCAAACCCGCGCCACCGTCCTGTTCCCTGGTGGAACGAGGAGTGCCGGCTGGCTATTTCTAACTGTCGAAGGGCCCTGCGTATCTTTAATCGACGTCCTACTTCGGAGAATCTGGAGTCAATTCCGGATTCTACGTGCTAGAGCTCGCCGTATTATTCGAGAAAGCAGAAGAGAGTCTAGGAGACAGTTTATTTCTTCCTTACTATTTCCACTCCACAACCAAGGTTTGGGATCACATTCGTAAAGTACGTAGTAGCAAAAATACCATTTATAATATACCCGCCCTCATGTCTAACGGTTCACTTGTCTCCTCCCCTATGGAGGTCGCCAATGTATTGGGCTCGATGTTCGCCGCTATTTCTAGCATTGCGAGCTACTCTAACGAGTTCGCGGTGCATAAGCGCAGCATCGGAGCGGCTTACTATTGATTTTGGCCAAAGTCGGGGGGAGGATTATAACTCCCCCTTTACTAAAGAGGAACTTACCTATGCCCTGTCCCAGGCGGGCAATACAACTTCTGGCCCGGATGATATCCATTACGAAATGTTGCGCCAACTGTCCCCTGCTGGGACGGGCGTTCCTCTTAGACCTCTACAATTGTGCTTGGGAATCTCGTCAATTCCCAACACTGTGGAGGCAAGCAACCGTTACCCCAAATTTTTAAAAAGGGAAAAGGAAAAAATTAAGCCAACTAGTTATAGACCGATACCCTTAACTACTGTGTATAAAAATTTTTTAAAAAAAGATAAATAAACGATTATAAGGTGTTTAGAATCCCGCAATCGCTAAATATTCAATGTTTTTGCCTAACCGATCCAGGGTGGATCATCTCGTCGTCTTGAGCGCTTTTCGTACGCCTTTTCTCCAAAACAGCAACTTTTGGCGTTTTCTTTTTTTGAGAAGGGACGATACCACATGGCTTTACGGCATTTTAAAAAAACCCTTTTTTTAATTGGGGGTTCCGGGGGAACCTCCCTATTTTTATAGCTAATTTTATGTCAGATAGACACTTCGGGTAAGGTTAAACAAACCTTTCCGATGCTTTTATTCAAGAAAATGGGGTCCCACAGGGCAGCCCTTTTTGAGCTGTACGTTGTCGCTATTGCGATAAATAGCATTGTAGACAACGTGCGCTTACCTGTTCGTCCATGCCTTTAGTTGATGACTACGCAATTTATTGCAGTTCATCAAGTCTCCACGGGGCTGAAAGACAGATACAACTCGCTGTAACAATCTATGTAGTGGGCTTCTCGTAATGGCTTTCGTTTCTCTGCGGCCAAGACGACTGTCGTCCACTCCCATAGATTAAACGCGGAATACATCCAGCCCCCAATATTTTAATGAACAACGTTGTTTTACCTGCCCTCCGAGACCGTAAGGTTCTGGGACTTTTATTCGTTTTTAAAACTAACATGGATCCCCCACATCAAAGAACTGAAAGCGAGGTGTGTTAAAGCTTTGAATTTACCTTAAGTTGTGAGTGGCCCGCTTTTGGGGTGCTGATGGGGAAACCTTGATGCGCCTCTTATAGAGCCTTGGTGAGATCAAAACTTGTTTACGGATGTTTTGTATATGGTTCCGCTAGACCCTCGGCGTTAAAGATGCTCGATAGCGTCCATCATGCTGGCATTCGACTGGCTACTGGTGCTTTTCCCTACCAGTCCAGTCGTCACATCTGTGCCGACGCCGTGAGCCCCCTCTTTCTTACCGGCGGTTTACCTCCTGGCATCTTACGTGTCGAAACTGCATTGCATGCCAAATAATATTGCTTACCGCCCTGTGTTTCATCCCCCTAAACCCTGTCTTGTATGAAACTAAATGGGTAGTGCAAGGCCGGTTGGGATCCGGATGCTATCGGTTTTCGACACGTGTGGGATAGTCCTGCCAAAGGCTATCCCCACATCACCAGGTCGAGTTTCTCCCCGGAAGATTACGCCCTCCGAAATGCCATTTTGATCTTGCCAAGTTCCCTAAAGCGACCACCCCCAAACTTTGTAATGAGAGGACCTTTAATGAGCTCCTCTCCACTCGCTTTCACGGATTTTTAGCGCATCTACACTGATGGCTCTAAAAACTGGAGCCTCCGTGGGATGTGCTTTTGTTGTGGAAGGATCCAATTTAAAGTTAGTTTACCTAATGAAACCAGTTTTTTTTTACGGGTGAATTATATGCCATTTTTAATCGTTGTTTTTTGTATACCGAAGTAGTCACCGTTCTGTCCTCATCTGCCGGATTCCATGAGTGCTCTGTTGGCATTTTCTACTCTCTTCTCCTGGAATCCCCTCGTGCAGATGATACATAACAAATTTTTAAAATTGATTCACTAAGCACCCGGCTCGCCTTTTGCTGGATTCCTGGTCAACTCTGGTCTTCCAGGAAATGAACTGGCGGACCAGGCAAGCCAAGGAGGCGAGTCTGGGTGTCCTGTTTTTTAGATCTAAAGGGTTATGTTCGGCGTGGAGTCTTACCACCTGGCACGAGCAGTGGGTCTCGACCCCTGCTCAGAACAAACTGCGGTCCATCAGGACGGTGTGTCGCGATGGCCTCTTCTATACGAAAGTCTAAAAAGAGAGGAGGTCACTTGACGAGACTCCGCGTCGGGCATACTTCATTGACCCATAGTTTTTTACTGAGAGGGATCCACCTCCAGTGTGTGAGTTTTGTGATACTTCCCTTAGTGTGCATCACATTTTGGTGGAGTGTCGCAAACTACCCCCTATCCTCTGGCCTTATTTTAAAAGGGTGACCTACTTTTTTTATTACGGATACGCTGATGGGTTGTTTGTTTACTTCGTTTTTACGCCGGGGGAACTTTTTAATGCCATTTGAGTCCTTTTATAAAGTGCTTTTTTGGATTTTATTTATTTTGGGGACTTTTTAACATTTTATTACAATTAACATGTTTTTTGTCTTTTTAACGATTATCTTTTTAACATGTTTTGTCTTTTTAACGTGTCATATTTTAATAGTTTGTTTTTCTTTTTTTGGGATGATACACTTGGGTTTTTTTTTTTTTAGCAGGTGTATCACTTAATTATACCGAGCCCATTTGAGCAATCCTATGGGGTCTAAGATGGTGAATGTTTTATCTCTTTCCCCTAGGGGGATTTTATTAGTTTATAATATATTTAAAGGGCCCTAATACCTCGATGGTCGATGGCCTTAAAACAAAAATAATAAAAATAATAATAAAATAATAATAATAAAAAAATAGCAAGGTTTTGTGTAAGGTTTACATAGAACGAATAATTTCTATTACTGTATTAACCGATGTTGTTTTTTCAAAAATGAAAAGGGAGATGATATTTGGGGGTAGAGAGTTAAAATTTTGAAATCCAAAGTAAGAGAGAAAAAATGTATGTCGCTCTTTTAGTTATCATTACAGTTTTTTGAAGGGTTTTTTAATGTTGGTTTCCTTTAGATAGTTAAAACTTTAGTCAGGGCATTGTATATCTGTCCCTATCAAAATGAGTCGGTATAAAACCTTGTACTAGAAAAAGCTTAAAGTTCATATGGTAGAAATTTTTTATTCTTTTGATGTTTTATATAGCACGTGCTTTTTTTTTTCTTTTGCAAATGTTGGTCACACAAAGTAAAATTTTTAAAACTCACTACCTATTACGCCTAAGTTACTTGATGCGAAGTTAGCGGGACTATAATAGTATTTTTTAACAAAATCGGGAAAAAAGAGCGATTTATATAGACAAAAAATCTATTGAGCCGTTTATCACTGACTGTGATTTAATGATGTTAATCATATACCGTTATTAACTGATCATTCAAAAATTTGATTTCAAATTTTCGCATTTTTTTTATAAACTTGAAAAGTCATACTAGTGGGACAGACTTGTAGATCATCTGCTATAGATATTACTTACATTAAGACAGAAAAGGGTAGGTCTTTAATAAATAGGGGGAAAAAAGGGGTCCCAAATAGACTCCCGGGGTACCCCTTTTGTCTACAAGGCTCCATTCAGACTTGCCATCTATTAACCCCATAGTATACGACCATACAAGTAAGATCCTCCAACAATGCATTTGGGGGTAAAAATGGGAGTAATAGTTGGTTTATGTAAAATCAAGTAAAAACCTACACCGGTAAAAGCCTTAATAAAATCCAAAATTAAAATATTAATTAACGATTGACAGGGAAGCTAATATCATCTTAAACATTAATTAAAACTTACGGGGCTGGCCCCGGTCGGAACGTTTGGGAAAACAGATAAATCCCAGTTCATTGATAATTTTGAATCTATGATTTAAAAGAAATTTAATCCTTTTGACAAAGAGGGAAGGATAATTTTAGGGCGAAGCAAAACCTGCCAAGCTGGAATTTTTTGGTTAAGGGGATTATTCTGCCCACTTCGGGTAGTTGGGAAATACCTTTTATTAGAGAATAGTTGAGCAATCTTTAAAAAGGATGGCTTTAATAAAAATTTTATTAATAATCTAATAAAACTTTCATAGCGCTGGGTTTTAGATTTTATGCGCAGATAGACTTATATGTCATTCGTATGGATATAAGAAAATTGTACATTTTTAGTAGAATTATAATATTCTTATAATAATTTTTTTATTTTTACCCAAAATGTCCTTTACACTCAAATTACTAAAGTTACTTTAAAAATTATCGGTGGAATATCCGTTGAAGAGGCATTTTTTTGTTTTCTACAAAACTTTTTTACGCTGCTTTTCCAAAGTGATTTTAGTGATGATTTCAAATAGAAATGTTTTGGTGAACTTTTATTCACTTTCGTACTTGTTAAGTACACTTATTTCGTAAGGTCTGTACAATTCAAAAATATGGAACATAATTAAATTTTATGAAAGGGTGAAGGGAGGTCATGGGCAAAAATCTGTTCGTGGGAAATAATTTGGTTGTTTTTTGAAAACAAAAATTGGGTTTGTTAACTAGTTTAAAAAAACTCCCAATTTTTTTTAAATTTTGGATACATTTTTATTTGGGTGTTTCCCTGTTGATATATTTATTTTAATCTTTTACAAGTTCAGCAAACCGATTTTTTTGGAATTCAGGGCTTCTATTACGTCTTGGAAAGGCTGGATAATTGAATTTTTAAATAAGTCCCTTTTTTTTATTAAAAGAAAAAGGGATAAGAATGTGGGTTGTTGCAAGAGGCCCTGGTCTGAAAAAGAAGAAGCCCAAAGCAATTTGAATTTAATTTTTTTTGGAAAGGGAAAAAAGGGGGTGTTTTAATTTGTATTTGTTATATCGTTTGGGATTTTTAAACCAATTGGGTGAAAAAAAAGAAAATTTCGGGCCAAACACCCCCAATCCCTAAAAAAAATTTGTTTTCCCGGTCATTGAAAATTAAACCAGATTTCGCAGGGCATTTTCCAATGATTATTAAAAAACTTTTTTTTTTTATGACTGATTTTTGAAGTTTTTTTTACTCTGTCGGGAATAACAAAAAATTTATGGTGGGGCCTCTCTAAAATTTTAAATTTTTTTGGGGGATTTTTTTGGTAGGGTTTTTTTAAATTTAAAAAATCACAAAAGCATTTTAAAAAATTTTTTAAATTTTTCCAAAAACTTTTTGGGAAAAAGTGAGGGGTGTTTTTTACCGCGGGTTTTTTAAAAAATTCCTTTTTTTTAAAAAAACCCAATGGGTAAAGGGTTTTTAACTTAAATGCTTTGGCCTTTTTGTTTTATAGAACAGTCGAAGATTCGTGATAAAAAATTAAACAAAACTATTTAAGAAAAAAAATTTTGGTTTTTGGGGGCCCAAACCCAAAAAGGGCTAGATTTATCTTTAAAACTTTAAATTTTTTATTTAATTTTAAAAAAACCCAATTTTATTTTTTTATAGTGATAGGGATAGTGCCGGTATGGGTGTTTAAGAACTTTTTTTAATATTTTTTTTTTACTTTTTTGTGTTTTTTTGTTTCTTAAAAGATGGCCGTTTTTTGACTTCAAACCAGGTGATTATATAATTTTAAATTTTAAAACTTTATGATTTTATCTTTTTTAAAATGTAGTTTGAAAGTTTAATACGGGGGTGTGTTATAAGGTGAGTAAAATTATACATTTTTTTTAACAATTTTTAGGAGTGTGCCTTCGCTAAAATTTTTATTTCCCGCCACTTTATTCAAAAAAATTTTTTCCTGATTTGTTTTAATTTCCCCGGCCTCAGGGGCCCCCGTTTTATTAATTATTCAAAATAATTACGTTTATCATTTTGTGGGAAAAAAATTGGAATTTAAAAAAAATTATTTTTGGGGCCTGGGCTCAAAAATTCTTATAAAGGGCTTTTTTTTAAAATTAAAAAAAGTATTTTTTAATTTTCTTTTTAAAATTACTAATAAAAATTATATTTTATTGATTTGTTTTATTTTCATAAACCTTTCAGAGGAAAAAAAAAAATTTTAAAACTTAAAATTTGTATAAATGTCGACGTTTAAATTCCCCCCAAATCAAAAAGTGGGTTTCCCCGATCCCGGGTCTTTTTGCCCCTTTTTGTATCTTTGGGACTGGGCCCGGGATTTTCGTGTTTTTTTCATAATTTTTTCGCATTAGGGTTTCGAGTTTAGATATATCTACCCCAAAAATTGGGGGTTTTAGTCTATAAAAGGGAAAAAAGAGAAAAAAAAATAAATTTTTTCTAAAATTTTGCTTTAAACGATGATTAAATTTTGTTTTGGAAAACTTTTTTTTTTTTTTTTTTTTTTAAATTTTCCTTTAAAGTCTTTGAGGGTATTTTTTATAACCCAGAAAAAATTTTGGGGTTTAAATATTCCGAAAAATTTAGATTCCCTAAAAAAATTAAGGGCAGAAAGTTTTTTTAAATCATCAAAAAAAATTTTTTTTTTTTTTTAAAAAAAATTGTTATAAAATTTAACGCAAAAAAAATTTTTGTGGAGGTCTAAAAAGTGTAAAATGTTTTTATACCCTTTTATGGAAAAAATTTCCCTCTATCTCATTGTTTTGTAATAGTGTTTTTTGTTTGAAATTTTGTTCTTTGTTAAAGTTTTTCTGCCTTTGTTATTATTTTTTTTTAAACAAATTTTTAAAGATGTTTATTTAAATATCTCTATTTTAAAATAAAGGAGGGTCTGTGGGCCCCGGGTACTATTTATTTTTTTTTTAATCTGGGGGGTTTTTGAATTGCACAAATTTATGGCAAGAAACGTTGTGTTTAAAAGCCGGAAATGCCCCCCGGTCTTCGATCAAAAGGTCTATCCCAAATTTATTTTTTTGGGACCAAATGAATTTTAAAGGTCCTCGCTTGAAATTACTAAAGTGTGTGACATTGGAAAACAATAGACCCAGCCCGGGGTTTGGTCCAGTCCCCCCCACAGGGGAAAGGAGGGGGAGGTGAAAAGTCCCATGTAGAGCTTAAAAAGGCGCCCTCCACTTAATTCATGTAAAATTCACATCATTCTCAAAACCCCGGAAACTGACACGTCCCCAAAACCAAAAAAAGGGCCTTAAAAGGAAAGGGGTGTTAGTTTTCATTAGACGGGGTTTCATTGTGAGGTGGAGGTTCGGTTCGAACCCTTGTGGCGTTGAATATTTATTTTTTGAAAAGGGCGTAGTTGTTTTGTTGGGGGGGTGTTTTAAACTGTCACTCGGGACGATCGCCATTTTGGGATTCATAACTGTTACAGGAGAAAAAGCGACGCCTTTAAGGATGTAGGGTGCTTTAAATGCAGAGTTTTAAAAAAACCAAAATTTTTAATTTTTAAATTAAAGTATTAAATATATTTGAATAACCCAAACCAAATTTTAACCAAACCCACCAATTTTAAACTTTATTTTTTTTCACGGCGTGTATATCGTTTAAATTACATACAATCAAACCCCAAAAATCGGATAGAAGAAACGGTTTTTGTAGTCTTTTATTAGCAGAGTTAAATTGGATCAAGGAAATATAAAATTTTTTTTTAAACTTTTTTCCCTTATTGTTTATGTTAATTTTTATTTGGTAACTTTTTTTCATCTAAAATTCATTGTTTTTAAATAAAATTTTAAGGGAATGTATTTAAAATACGACTTTGGGTTTTTCGAACTTGTGAAACTTCCCAAAATTTGGTTTTTGAGATTGGTCCTAAGTCTTTTTTAAGTACATTTTTTTTCCAAAAACTTTAAATCAGTGTAAATTTTATGCTTAGAAATTTGGTGTTTTGGGAAAGGGTTTTTTGTCATAGATGAATCCCAAGGGGTTTTATTCCAACCCCAAACCAAAATACTAAAATAAAGGATTGGCCAGAAAAAACCCTTTTAATATCGGGCCCGGTATATTTGTTTTTTTTTAAAATTTTTAATTTTAAGATGTGTCAGTTTAAAAAATTAAATTTTAAATCCCCCAATTTGCTTTATTAGAAGAATATTTTCTTTTGCTAAATTATTTAATTTTTTCCCATGGAAAGGCAAATTTTTTCCCCCAAACGTACACGAAAAAAGGGGGTTGGTTTTTAATGTTTCCTTCGGTTTAAGTCGGGTTTTATTTAAAAAAATTAAAGGGGGGGTGGGTGTTGTTTTTGTGAAACTACATTTTTAAAAGGATTTGCGTTAAAAAAAAAAATGTTTTTTTTAAAATTTTTTTTTTTTTAAATCATCATTTAGGGGTTTTTAAAATACCCCGTTTCCTTTGTTTTTTAAACATATTAATTTTCCTGATTAATTATTGAACGTCTCTTTTTTTTATTATAAATCCAGTTAATTTAATAAAAAAAATTGGGGGAATTTGGTTTTGGCTTCGTTTCGCCCCCATGTTGTGTGGCTAAGGGGGCCCCTGGGGGGGTCTGCCGTTTCCAAACGGTGCCCCCGTTCTTTTTTTCCCCGCCCCCCCCTTCGCCTCGGGCCGCGTACGCCCCCGCCCCCCCTTCCCCTTCCCGAATCCAACACCCTTTTGAGGACTCCCGGAAAATTGGGGGAAAGGTGTCCCCTACCCCAAAGCCATGAATTTCATTACCCCCCAGCGTCTCCAAGTTGACTTTGCGAGTGGGGAAAAACGACCCCTCTCGCCAACGGCGCCGTCCGCTATCTCAAAACGCCCCCCGTTTTCCCAGGGGCCCTACCGCCCCCGCCCCTGGCCGGTCATGCCTACGCCGCCCCCCCCCTAGCCGCTCTTGCTTAGGGCCGGCTCCCCCCTGTGGTGCCCGGGTGGCCCTTTTGGGGGCTTTCGTTTATTTCGTGCCCCCATCGTCTCCCAACACTAAAAGCAACCCCTTTATGGCATAAAATACGCCTATAATTGGGCCAAGTTTCATAACTTTAAATTTTATTTCTTTTTTTTGTAAATAATGCTCTTTTAAAATTAATTTTTAAAATACAAAGGGTTTGGTTTCTTTGAACAGAAAAATTAAAAAAAATTTTTCCCCCAAAAATTTTAAATTTTTTTTAAATTCTTATGTAAAAAAATATTTTTTGTTTCTTAATAATATGGGGCCCAAATAGTTTTAAAGGTGTTCTGCATAGATAATAAACATTTCCTAAATTATAAAAAGAAATAAAACAATAAAAAAAGAAATACAAATAAAAAAAAAAACCCAACTTTCACTGTTTACTTTTATATATAAATTTTTTTTTGGGAAAAATTAACATTTTTTTTTTCGGTACCCCAACTTTTTCTTTTTTTTCCATCTCTTTTCATTTAGTGTTTACGGGAATGAATCATATTCGAGTTAAAAATCTTGCTTCTTCTGCTTAAATCACTGTGTTTAAAAAGCATTTTTTTAAGTTTTTTTTAAATTATGTTCCCGGTCAATCCCTCCCCAAAAAAATTTATACGTGAAATTTGAAATTAAAAAAGGGGGGTTAAATATTTTATAAGATCAATCCCGAGGAAAGGGATGGCAAGTGCTAAGGTTGTTGACGTCCGCTGGAAAGGCTCACCTGAGTGAATTACCCAAAAAAGGGAAAAAATATTTGGGGTTTGGGAGTCTCCGTTTATTCAAAGCTAGTGAATAGGTTTTACTAACCTGAACCCCTAGAGAGAAAGTTTGTGTTTGTTAAAAATTTTCGAAATCGAGTTTTTCCCAAAAAAGAAAGTTCATGCTCCGGAAATAAAAAAAAAAGGGGTTTTTTTTTTGCAATCCCGTTGTTTCTCTGTAATAGGTCTAGCCAAAAAAATATTTTTTATTTTTTTAATTTAGCCCCCGCGTTTTTAAACCCCCGGGGGGGTTTTTACGCTTTAAGTAAAATTTTGCAAATTTTAAAGGGAAATTTTGGGGAAAGGTTGAATTTAGGGGAATTTAAACCCCCGCATTTAGTAGGGGAGATTTGGAAAACCATTTGGGGAAAACCCCCCTTTCCCACCGCCGAGATTCGAACCACGTTTCCCCGTCCTCGGCGGTCGAGTCAACACGCCCAAAAGCGGTTAGGCCAATTTACGCCAAGCCAAAATTTTTAGTTTTTTGGATTTTTTGCTTAAAAATGGGGTTTTGGGGCTTTCATAATGGCCCCCCAAAAGGTTTTTTTAGGAATTAGATCCCTAACTCAAAATTCTAAGGGTAGTTTACTGAAGGGGCAAGAAGGGGAAATTTTTTTTATTGATTTTTGCTTTAAACCCCATTTTGATTAAATTTCTTTTTTGGACATTGTTTTGTTACCATAAACAAGAGGGAAAAATTTTTTTTTTGTATAAAAATGTTTTTTAAGGGCTTTACATGGGGGGCCATTTTAAAAATTTTCAAAATTTTTCCTTAACTTGGGAGATAGGGAAATCCCCGTGGGTGTTTTTAAATTTTTTTTTATTTTGAAAAATTTTTAAAGTTTTTTTAAAAATTGGTGAATATTATTTTTTGTAAATTTATTTTTAAGGTACTTAACTTTAATGTAATTGGTGGTTTTCTTTTATCCCCCTAAAAAATTTCCCTAAAACCCGGTATCTTTAAAAACTGCGATTTTCCCTTAATTGTTGAAGAAAGACCCTTTTAAAGGGATAGTTTGGGAACTTTCTTGAAACTTTTTGGGCCCTTTGTAAAATTGCGTGCATTTTTTTTATATTCTTTTTCATGCGGGAAACTTCTCAAAACCCGGGAAACCCGGGGTTGAAAGGATGGTTACAATAATTTCAACAGTTTTACCCAATTGGGAAAATATGTTTTTTTGATCTTTTGGATTTAATAAAAAAAAGTAAATCACGGAATTTTTTGAGAAAAACCCTGGGGAAATTTAAAGTGGGACAAGTGTGATTTTAAAAGGGGGGAAATTTAAAACATACTACCATAGCTGTTTTTTTAAAGCTGGGGGGAAACCATTTCGGGGGAAACTTTGAATTGTTAAAAATTATTAAATGTTGAAAACCCCAAGGATTAATTCCTTTTTTAAATAATTCTGTGTTGAATTTCGGTTGTTTTTGCCCGTGACGAGGGCCTTTCAACCTGTAGGGAAATTTAGATTCGTTTTAACTAGCTTTTAAAACCTGTCCGTGGTCGACATAATTAATGGGGTTATATTTTTTTAAAATGAATTGAAAAAAAAAATAATTGGGATGGTGTTTATTTACACAGGGTTTTTTTCCCAAAATGACATTTTTTAATTATGGTACTTACCCCAATTTAAAAATCTTGAATTAATGCACATTGTGAAAATTAAGAAAATTATTGTATTATGTGTTGGGAATGGGGATGGGGGCCCAGTGCTTGTGCATTTGTGAGCCCTTTAAATTGCGTTGCTTGTTTTAAAGCGTGGGTGGGGTTTGTGGTGTGGTCCCCTCTATCGTAGTTTAAAAAGGCTTATATATGACTTCCCCCTTACTTTGCCCCCTTCGCAACAGTGAAAAAAACAAACTAATAGAAAGAGTCCTAGCGCAGGTGTTGTAAAGGGGGTTCTTGTTTCTTACTATTTAAAATCCCCTTAAAATTTTGGCCCCAAGGGTTTAATTTTTAAAATTTCCCTTTTAAACCCTTTAATTTGGATTTTTTGGTTCTACTTTTTATATTTTATTTTACTAGGCCAAAAATTTTTCCCTTTTTTTTTTGGGAATTGCCCCTTTCCCTTTTAAATTTTTTGTTTTTCTACAAAACCCCTTTTTACTTTTTACCTTCAATTTGTTTTTTGTCTACCCCCATTTAACTTTACTCCCAAAATTTTTTGATGAACCGTCTCAAATTTTGGTAAATTTTTTTGTTTAAAATATAAAAATCTCTGTCCAAACCTCCTTACTTAATTTTTTTTAGAATTTTGTTCTTTTTTTTTTTCAATTTTATTTCTGTTTTGGGAATCTTTTTTTGATTTTTTGCTTGGCTTTTTGCTAATGTTTTGATAATTTTCTTGTCTTTTTTGCATTATTTTTGGTTTAAATTTCTTGGAAAACTTGTATTATTTTTGATTAATTGCATTTATTTTTCCTTTTTGGGTTTTGGCTAATTTCTTGGCTCTTTTTAATATTTTCCCTCTGTTTTGTTGTAACATTTTTAATTTGTTTTAAAATTTTCCTTAATGGTTGCCCCAAAAAGTTGTTCCCTTTTTCTTTTCAAAACCTTCTCAATTCCACCTATAAACTTCTTTGGTTTCATAACCAAATTGTTTCCCAAAGGTCTATTTTCTTTTCTATTTCACCCAGACCCAGCTACTATCGTCACTATTATCTTTTTTGGTTTGAATCGCCTTTCCCCCTTTCCCAAAATTTACAAAATTTGTGATTATAAAATATTAAAAAAAACGTTTTTTTAAAATCTTATTAATTAAATTTAAAATAATAAAAAATTTATCTAAGGTTTCGATTTTTTTGGGATGTCTTTTGTGGGGCTTTTTTCCGCGTCAGTACGCCGTTCGTCGTTGGTGTGCCGTGCTTTGGAAACCCGTCTTTTTCCTGGTTCTGGATGGGGGGTTCGCGTTGGTGTCCCCGTGCTTTGGAACGCTTGTTTAAACCTCGTTCTGGGAATTAAATGTTTGTGTCGGTGGGGCCTTGTAGTTTTCCCGTGTGTTTTCGTCGGTGGAATCTCTTTTTTTTTGGGGTTTCGAAAAAATTCGGTGAGTGGGCCCCAAATTGAACCCCTGGGAAATAATTCCTGATATAATATTGCTGTGATGATATTTAGGTTGTCATACTCGTGGTCAAAGCCCCAAATTTCATCACGTAGGAATGGGGTCCCGTTTAACCAGTGTTAATTTTTTCCGGGGTGGCAAAAAATTTTTTTGGGTTTAAAAAAATAAATGAAAGAAAGAGAACTTTGATGGTGTTTATTTCACACAAAATTTATTAAAATGACAAAAGTTCTAAGTTCAAAAAAATTTAATGACTAAAGTTCTTGAAATTATCAATAAGCTGCATTAGAAGTTTTTCCCCCCTCCCCGAAGGGGGTTTAAAAAATTGGGTTAACCGCGGAAACCACTGTTGAAAAGATGGGACAAAAAGGGGGGCTTTGTGAAAGGACGTCCCGTTTCCCTTTCCTTATTTTCCCTTTTTTCCCTCCTTTCTTTCTCTCCTTAAAATTTTCTTCTTTACTTTCTTTACTTTGTAACGTTATCCCCCATAATACTGTTAAAAATCTTTTAAAACAGGTAGCGGGGAAAAAAAATATTTTTGTAGGTTGAAAAACCCCCGTTTGATTTTCAAAAATATAATGCTTTTAAAGGTTTCCCAATTTTTAAAAAAACCCCCATATTTATACTTTTGCTTTTATTTCATTTAAACCATATTTTATTTAATGTATTATTCTTCCCCAACAATATTGAAAACGTTCTTCCCCCAAAACGGACATTTAAAACATTTGTTTATTTAAAAGAAAAAAACAAAAACAAATTTAAATCAAACTTCAAAATCAGATTGTCCCTTGGGAGCGGCTGAGCTTTCGGAACAAGAAAAATATTTTAAAAAATTAAACATAAAAACAATATAAAAAAAAAATTTAAGCATATTGTTCTTTTTCGCCCTAGTGGGTTTTTTTCCCCCCTTAAATTTTTATTGGGGCTGTAAACTAGAAAAAACAAAAAAATTTTTCCCGGGCAAACAAAAATTTTTCCCCTGACCGCAGCTATTTTGAAAACCGTTTTTGAAAGTGCGACAAAAACCCAGTAAGCCAGGGGCAAAGGGGAAATGGGACACAAATGATTTTATTTACCCCAAAAAAGTAAGCAACAAAACAAGATCATTACAACTTCTTTTTTCCCTTTTCCCCCTGCTGGGAACCCTTTGGGGTTTTTCCAGTGATGACTTGGCTTTCTCGGACAATTACAGATCCCGTTGAAATTTGGGCCCCGGGTTTTAAAAGTGCGCCGGTTGTAAAAATTTGTAAAAGGGCCCAAAGGGTGAAAAATAAGGGGTTTCCCCAAACTTTGAGAAATGATATTTTGGGTTTTTGGAGGGCCGGACGAAAAAATTTTTGCACTTCCCTGCCCCCAACTTCCTGCGGGGACCTCTCTTGGCGATGTACATGCGAATGTTGTCTTTGTCTACCCCGTCTTTTGGGGGGTTTCTCGTGGGGAGGGTTAACGGGGCCCCCAGTGGTAAAACCCAAAATTTGGGGTTACCCTGGGTCTACGATCCGAGTATTGGGCGTTTGCCCCCAAAAAAAGTCGGGCCCCAATTCCCCTTGTTCGTACTGACACCTTACTGCCCGCTAGTTTGGGGCCTTCCTCGCAGGTTTGTAATTTGATATGAGGGGGAAACGGGAAAGGGCCCGTTCGGGCCCTTTTTTTTTTGAAAAAAAAATTAGGAATTGGGGGGGGCCCCCCCCCGTTCCCTGGTAGTTAAAATTTTTGGGGATAAAAATTAAAACCTCAGGGTGTCAGCCCATTTGCCCCTCGAAAGGTGATAAGGGGAGCTGCCGAGTCTTGGTTTTCCCAATTGGGAAAATTGCGCTTTGGCCGAAATGTAAAGACTAAAAATTTGCCCTTTTAAAGACGGAAAAAAATTTAATGGCAATAACTTTGTTTACCGTTGGCCCTCAAAATCTTTTTAAAGGGGAAGGTAGAACCGAAACGGGTTTTTCCTCAAGGTTTTGCAAGGGGTGGTCACTTGTTTACGATTGGACTGCGTAAGATTGAGGAAATCTATAAAGACCTTCCCCTTTCAAAGTCTCTGAAGTATATGGGATCACCCCCAAAAAGGAACGGGGGTAGTAAAGGGAAAACTGATAGCTTTTTTCCAAACATTTTCCCAATTTTTCCCTCCCAAGGGGAGGTCGAGCTTTTTTCCGGAGTGGGGCCGAGTATTTTCCCCATTGGGCTTTTTTTTGTGGCGGAAATTTTGGGGATACAAAGCTGCGATCCCGTGGAAAAGTCAACCTGTGCAGTTGCGGAAGGAGGCTCACTTTTAAAATGTATGGGGTTCCCCTAATTTTGGGCAAAAACTGCAAGGTTTCGCATTTATGTTGGTTGGGCCGGTCCGAAAGGGAAAGTTGGAAAAAAAATTTCGGGAAAATTCAAACTGAAAAAAGATCCTACAATCAAGCATCAAAGAATACGTATCTAGCCAAGCCCATGTTTTTCCCAAACCTTTGGTAAGATTGTCAGTCGGAACTTTAAACTGTTACCCCCGGAAAAGTTTAATCTTGCAAAGGACGTCAACGGGGGATTTTTGGCTTTGGTCAAACCTTTTTTCGGTTTTTTTTTGCCTTTTTTCCGCTTTTAAGTACCAGAAACGTACTCAACAGGGGTTTTTTGGGGGCTGATTTGTTTTAGAGTTACAGGTTGCTGTCGCAAACCCCTTACCCTCTTTGTCTGATTTTAAATTTCCCGAAAATGTTCCCTTGGATTAGTTTCTGCAAGAGAACTGTCCCGTTAGTTTATTTTAAAACATTTTTAAAGTAGGGAAAAATAATTTATGAATTGGGTGGTGATTTTTTTGGGGGGGGGGGTAGTGTCTTGTTTGTGGAAGGGGTTTGGAAAATTTTTGGGGGTTGTTGTTTTCCCGCTGTGTTTTGTTTTTGTTTTTAAAGGGAGCTTCGATCTTTTGTGTATCTTTTTCTTTGGGGGGATAAATCCCCCGTGTTTGTATATTGGGTTCTTTTTGTTCTTCTTCCCTTTTTGAAGGAAAATTTTTTAAATTTTCTCTTTAAATTTTCTTTTAAAGTTTTGATTTTGTTTTTATTATTTGGGGGATTTTATTCTTGTTCTTGTATTTGTCCTTTTAAAATTTTCCTTTTTTAAAATTTATTATGTGTGATTTGCAAAATGTTTTGGTTTTTTTTTTGCCGCCCTAGCTCCTGCCCCGATCCCTATAATATTATTATTATTATTGTTGTTTTTAACGGCCCCCCGAAACCCTTTAGGTCTTTTGGGCCTTTAAAAATTTTTAAAAACATAAAAAAGAATTTCCCATAGGGGAAAGAGATTTAAAAAATTCACCCTTTTAGACACTAAAAGGATGTGCTCCCAAATTTGGGTTTGGTTAAAAATTTAAATGATACACCCGCTTAAAAAAAAAAAAAAAGTGTATCACTCAATAAAAAGACAAAAAAAAACATTTTAAAAATAACACGTTTTTAAAAAAAACCCCAAAAATGTTTAAAAATTTTAATACGTTTTAAAAAAAAAATAAAAACAAAGTTAAATTTTAAAAAAACCCTTTTAAAAAGATTTTCAAAATGAGATAATATCCAAAAAAGCCCTTTATAAAAATGAATCAAATGGCATTAAAAAAATTCCCCCTGGCGGGTAAAAAGGAGTAAACAAATAACTCCATCCGCATATCCCTAATCAAAAACGTAAGTAGAATTTAAAATAAGGCCCCCCGGATAGGGGCTTTGTTTGGGGACACCCACCCAAAAGTGGGTGCAAATAAGGGGGGGTATCACAAAAACTCACACACGGGGGGTGGTTTCCCCCCCTTTTGTAAAAAATATGGGGCAATTAAATATGCCCGACGCCCGGGGTCTCGTCACGATGACCTCCTCTCCCCCTAGGGCTTTGTATAGAAAAGGGCCATCGGAACACCCTCCCTGTTTGGGCGCTCTTGTTCTGAGCAGGGGTCGAGGGCCCCCTGCTCGTGCCGGGCCCTAACATCCACGCCCAACATAAACCCCTTTTGATCTAAAAAAAATGACCCAAAACTTCGCCCCGGAGGAAACTTTCGCCTTTCCCTTTGGGTTTCCTGGTCCCCCAGTTCATTTCCTGGATGACCAGCGTGCCAGGAATCCAGCACAAAAGGGGCCCCGGGGGCTTAAGAATCAATTTTTAAAAATTTTTTTGAAAATCATTGACGAGAGGATTCCCCGGTAGAGAGTGGACCAAAGCCAACATAAACCCCTCAAGGAATCCGTGCAGAGAGGGGAAAAAACGGTGATACTTCGGTAAAAAAAACACCCAAAAAAATTTTTAAAAAAGGCCAAAATTTAATTTTAGCTGTAAAAAAAAATGGTTTTTATTAGGTAAACCAAATTTTTAAAAATTTGATCCTTCCCCAACCAAAAACACATCCCCCGGGGGGGGACTCCGTTTAGACCATCAGTGTAATGCGCTCAAAACCCTGAAAGCGAGTGGGAGGAAACTCATTAAAAGTTTTCAATACAAGTTTTTGGGGTGGTCGCTTTAGGGAACTTGGCAAAATCAAAAATGGGATTTTGGTTGGGCGAAATTTTTCCAGGGGAAACTCGACCTGGTATGTAGGGATAGCCCTTTGGGAGGACATCCCCCACGTGTCGAAAAAAAGCAAAACCCGGGTCCCCAAACCCGGGCCCTTTTACTCCGCCATTTTGTTTCTTTCCCAAAAACGGTTTTGGGGGGTGAAATACAGGGGGGTAACAACATTAAATTTGGATGCCCAAAGCAGTTTCGCACGTAAGATGAGGGAGGTAAAACCGCCGGTAAGAAAGAGGGGGCTCACCGGGGGTTAGCAGTTTTGACGACTGGACTGGTACGAAAAGGGACCAGTAGCCGTCGAATGCCCGCATGGTTTGGGCGTATCGAGGCTTTAAAAGCCGAGGGTTTTAGCGGAACCCTATTCAAAAAATGCCCTAACAAATTTTGATCTCACCCAAAGGCCCCCTTATAGAGACGCATCAAGGTTTTCCCTATAGCAAACCCCAAAAAAAGGGGGCCAATCAAAAACTTTAAGTAAATTTTAAAACTTTTTTAAACCCCGCTTTCAGGTCTTTGAGTGGGGGATCCAAGTTAGTTTAAAATGGAAAAGGAAATCCCCGGGCCCTTACCCGGGCTTGGGGACGGTTTTAAAAAACGTTGTTTTTAAATTTTGGGGGTGGCTGTATTCCACGGGAATTTTATGGAATTTGGGCGGCAGGGCGTCTTGGTCGCAGAAAACCGGGGAAAACCCTTACGAGTTTCCCACAACCATAGATTGTTTACAGCCCGGGTTTTATCTGTCGTTCAGCCCTGTTGGGGGACTTGATGAAAATGCAATTTAAAAAAAGGGGAGTCATCCACAAAAACACTGAAAGGACAGGTCGTGACGTTTCCACGGTGTATTTATGCGATAGCGAATTAAAGTAGTGTTAAAATATTTCCCTGAGGCCCCCCTTTTTTTTGAATAAAAAATCGGAAAGGTGTTGTTTAACCCTTTCCCGGAAATGTTTTATAGACATAAAATTTGATTTAAAAAAAAGGGAGGTTCCCCCGGGAACCCCCCAAATTTAAAAAGGGTTTTTAATTTGGCCCTACCCCCAGGTGGTGTCGTTAAACCTTTCCAAAAACAAAGAAGGCGCCAAGGGGTTTTTTTTGGAGGAAAGCGTTTAAGAGGGGTTCAAGGCGGAAAAAGGTGTTCAAACCCTGGATCGGTTACGGGGAAAGCACAAATTTATATTTGGGTAGTAGATTGGGGATTTTAGATACCATATAAAACTTTTGTTGAAACTTTTCTTAATATTTTGCATAAACAAATGTTAGGCTTTTCGGTCTTTAAAAAAAATTGGCTCGAAATTTTTCCTTTGCCCCTTTTAATATTGGGGATAAAAGGTTGCTTGCCCAAAAGTGTTGGGAATTGACGAGTTTTCCCCAAAACAATTTTTTGAGGTTAAGGGAAAGCCGTCCCGAGGGGGCAGTTGGCGAAATTTCGAATTTGGGTATGTAAGGGGGGCCCGAAGGGTTTTTATTGGGCCCCTTGGGACAGGGATAAAGGTTTTGGGTTTTTTTTTTTAGTAAAAGGGGGGGTTAAAAATCTCCCCCGACTTTTTGGCCCCAAAAAAATAGTAAGGGCTCGATGCGGGCTTATGCACCACGAAAATCGTTAGAGTAGTCGCCGTGCCCCAGAAAATTTGGGCCCCCCAAAACCCCCCGCCCCCCCCAATTACCTTGGCGACCCCCCTAGGGGAGGAGGCAAGTGAAAAACCCCTTAGAATGGTTTCGGGGTTTTTTTTAAATGGTATTTTTCTTTTTTTCCGTTTCTTTTTCCGGGAAAGGGGATCCCCAAACCCTTGGGGTTGTGGGGTGGGAAAAAGGGAAGGGTAGGAAAAAAAAACTGTCTCCCAAGGACCTTCCCCTTTTGCTTTCTAGGTTAATGCGGTTCCTAGCCGTAGAATTTCCCGGGAAAGACTCCGGGGTTCTCCGAAGTGGGGGGGCGATTAAAGAAAAGCGGGGTTTTTGACGGTTAAAAATAGCAAGGGGGCACCCCCCGGTTTCCCCGGGCCCCCCGGCCCCGGTGGCCCCGGGGGTTTGGGGCGGGATTTAGGGGGGGGACCCCTCCCCGCCGCTTGACCTTTGAAGTGATTCCCCAAAACCCCTTTTCCCCCCACGTGGGGGGGTTTGGGGTTTTTTGAATAGGGGAAGCTCCCCGGAATTTATCCCTTTAGTTTTTTTTTAAACCTTTTTGGGGGGAAAACCCTGTTTTTTAATGGGGGGGGTTTTGGATTTTTAAAGGGGGAAAAAGGGGAAAAATGATCGCTCCCCACTTTGGGCCGGGGGGGAACCCCCCCAAAGGGGTTTTGTGGGGGGGGAAACCCGGGGGGGTAAAAAGGGGGTAGGTCGGGGCGAGGAAAAAATTTTTAAAAGGGGGGGAGAAGTGTTTTTTGGGGCCCCGGGGTTTTTTTAAAAAACCCCCGGTTTTTCCCCAGACAAAAAAATCCTCCCATCCCCCGGGGGCCCCTCGAAAAAATTAAAACCCCCACCCCGGGTTTAAAAGCGCGTTAAAGCCCCCCAAGATAAAAAAGGGGGGGGGAATTTGAAAAAAAAGGGGGGCCTCAAGTTTCCTCTTGGAAAAACTTTTTCCCGGGGGGGTTTTGATGCAGAAAGGGTTTAAATCCTTTTTAAAGGGGGGCCCCCGGGGCAGAAAACTTGGGTTTCAGAAACAATTTTTAATTTTTTATTTTTTTTTAGTACCCGTTAAAAAATACCCCACCCCCTCCGCAACCCAAAAAAAAAAAGGCCCTTGTGGTACATACAATCGAACCCACGAAGCTTTTGGGTTGTCATTTGGGGGAAGTGGGCCCCCCTGTAAGCACAAAAGGGGAAATTGCAGGGAAAAAATTTTTTTAGTTTGTTTTCCCCTACCACCCAAAAAACCCCCCTTAAAAAATTTTCCATTTTTTGAAAGGGGACATAAGTTATTAGTTTTTAAAATTTTTTTAAATTTTCCCTCCCCCAAAACCTTTTTACTATTTTTTTTTAAAAATAAAAATTTGTTGGGGGCCCTTTTTTGGGGGCCCTTTTTGGGGCCCTTTTCCCAGTTCCTTGGGGGAAACCCCTCGTTCCCGGAGGGGGTTGGGTTTTTTTGGGAAAGGGGTTTGGGGAAAATCGGACCCCTTTTTCAAAGGGGAAAAAAAGGCCCCCTTTTGGGCGTTTTTTTTTTAATAAAAAAATGTTGGGGGCGGTCTCTCGGGGGCCTTCAAGGAAAAGGGGGACTGGTTTCCCCGGGCCCCACCTTTTCCCCCCAAAAATTCCGTCCCCATTTTCCCGGAAAACCCCCAAGGGGGGGTTTTTGGGCCCCAAAAACGGCCCCCCTTTTTTTTTTTCCCCCCAGGGGGCCCGGGGGGGTTTTTTTTCCCCAGGGGGGGCCTGGGGGGTTTTTCCCCCCGGGGGGTTTCGGGGGGGGGTTTTCCCCGGGGGGGGTTTTTTTGGGGGGTTTTTTTCCCCGAGGGGGGGGTGGGGGGATTTCCCTTTTGAGGGGGTTTTTCCCCCCGGGTTGGGTAAAAAGGGGGGGGAGCCCATGGGGGTTGGGGGTTTGGCCCCCTTTTAAAAAAATTTACCCCCAAAAAGGGGTTTGGGGGGGGAAAACAAAAAAAAAAAGTTTTGAGAAGAGCCCAAAGGAAAATGGTCCCCTTTTTGGCTTTTAGCAATATTTTTTTTCCCAAAAGGCCCCTTTGGGGGCCCTTTTAAAAAAATTTTTGGGAAAAAATTTCCGGGGGTTTTTGGGGAAATTTAAAATTTCCGGAGTTTGGGTTTTTTTCGAATTCCCCTTTCGTCCCGGGGAAAATTTGGTTTTTTTTTTCAAAATTTTTTTTTCCCCAAAAAATTTTTTTCCTTTTTTTCCCCTTTTTTTGGGAAGGGCCCCGGGGGGAACCGGGGGGAAAACCGGAAAACCCTTTTTCGTTGACCCCCTTTTTTTGGAGATTGCGGGGTTTTTTCGTGAGCCCCGCCCCCAAAACCCCAAAAGGGGTTGGGGTTACCAGGGCCCTCGCAGTTTTTTTTGGGGCCCCAAAATTTCCCGGCATGAAAACACGAAAAAGGTTTTTGGGGAAAAAAGGGCCCGGGAGGGGGGCCCCCGGGAAGGGGTTTTGGACCCCCCTTTTTGGGGGGGAAAGGAAAACCAAAAAGTGGGGATTTAGGGATCCGTTTTTTTTTTTGCCCCGGTTTTTTTTTTGGGGTTAAAAAAAAAGGTAGACCCCCCGGGGAAATTTCTGGGGGGGAAAACCCCTCACAGTTTTCCCAATGCCTCCCCAGTCAAAAGGGCTTTTCCCGGGGACCCCCCCCCTTTAAAAAAATTTGGGGAAAACCCGTGGGGTTTTCCCCCTTTTTGTTTTTTTGGTGTTTTTGGTAAAAGGTATTTCGGAAAAAGGCCCCCTTTAAAATTTTAAATTTTTGGGGGAGTCGGGGTTTGAATCAGATGGGGCCAAAACCCGCAGTTTCCTTTTTGAGCTTCCGTTTCGGCCCCATTTTCACTCTTTCGGGGAAAATGGGGGGGAAAGTTTCAGATCTTACTTTCATCCCCGGGGGGCATCCCCCGGAAAGGGGGGGCTGGGGGCCCACCCTTTCCGGTTTTTAAAAAAGGGTGGGTTTAAACCCTTTTCCCGCCTTTTTTTTTAAACGGCCCTTGAGGGGGGGGGGTAAGAGCCAGCAGAACTTGGAGGGGTCCAAACGGCATAAGGGCGTGTGACAAAATCAATCTTTGGTGGGAGGAAAGCAAAAGTCTCGGATGTGCCCCCGGTTGATCCATTGGGTTTCTCCCAAGGGCCCTTTTAAAATCTTCCCGAGAGGCTCCTTTTCGACGCTAGACATAAACCTTTTTTGGGGCTGCCGGAAAAGGGGTCACCGCAGCAATGATGCGGGAAAAAATCTAATTTTCTCCGGGACCCCTAACGAACGGGCTTTTCTCAAGGAGGGTCCCCCGGTTTTTTAAAGGGGGCCCTTTCCCAATATTAAACCCGCACTTTTTCGGGGGTAAAGGCAAGGTTCCAAAATAAAACAGAGAAGAGGGGGGTTGTTGCCAAGGGGCGCAACGGAAAGGGGCCCAAAGGCCTTGTGCAGGTAAGGGGGTGGGGGAAAGGGAAGAAAAAGGAAAGGATAATAAAGCGAAGGGGGAAAGTGAACAAAAGGGGAAAGTGAAGGTAGAAGAAAATGACGTGAAAGGAAAAAATTAGGATAGGTTTGTCCCCACGAGGTACGTCCTGCACAGAAGCCTCCCCTTTTGTCGCTTCTCACGACAACAGGGGTTATTGCGGGACTATTCTAAACCCCCGTCCCCGCAGGGGGGATCCGTAAAATAATATCGGTTGAATTATTGTTCTGTATACAATTAGTTTTGTTTGTTGTGATAATTCCTGGCCTTTTCATTAGTGGATATAATTGTTGAATCTAGCCATTCCTTTTTTTTTAGTATTGTTTTGTGTGTTTTCCATGTTAGTTTACAGTCTATGTTCACTCCCAAGTATTTAGCTCTCTTCTCTGTAGGGGATTTCTTCTTCAAGTAGTTTTAAGTTGTAAGTTCGTTTCCATGTAGTCTCTTTTGGTCATACATAGGGTTTGCCGACTTTGTAGCGTTTACTTTGATTCTCTATTTTTTTTTTAGCCATTTCTTCTATAGTTGTTTAGATATTCTTGTATTTTAGTCTGGCGTAGATGTCTTGCTGTGTGGTGTATATTAGTGTGTCGTCTGCAAAATAGTCTTGTCTTGATGGTCTTCATTTGTCGGTATGTCTGCTACGTAGATACTGTACAGGTTCGGGGCTAATGTTGACCCTTGGGGTACTCCCGTTTTTATCTGATGTTCTGTTGAGATTTTTCCATCTACTTGAACTGTGTATGTTCTATCTGTCAGGAAGCTGTTGATTAAGGCTACTAGCCAGTATGAATATTTATTTTCTATTAATTTTAGTTTATTTAGGCCTTGTGCCACACCTTGTCGAAGGCCTTTTCTATATCTAAGACGACGGCAAGCGTCCTCTCTCTTTGGTGGGAACCCTCTGTCACATGTTCTATTAGGTTGACTATCGGTTGCGTTGTCGAATGTTGTTCTCTGAATCCAAATTGTATTGGTGGGATTATCTGTGAATCTTTGATATAGTTGTTCAGTCTTGTTTGGATTGTCTTTTCAAATAGCGTACTCAGTGTGCATAGCAGACTTATTTGGGCGTCGATTTTTGGGGAACTTGGGGTCCTTTCCCGGCTTTGGTTAATGTCATTATTATTGCTTTTTTCCATGTTTTCCGGAAAGTAGTGTAGTCTGAGTAGGGAATTTAGTATTTTGGTTAGGTGCTCTATTGTATTTGGGGGGAGATTTTTCAGCATTTCGTTTGAGATTTTATCATGGCCTGGAGATTTATTTTTTGGTAATTTCTTTAATATTATTTGGAGTTCGTTTTCTGTTATGGGTTTGGTCTTGTGTTTTGCTGTGTGTTTAGGCAGTCGCGGACTTCTCTTCTAGTGGTTTGTGTGAAATGTTGGTCTTGTGGTTCCTCATTTGGTCTAAACTGGTCTTCTAATGTTTGGGCTATGGGATCTGCTTTGTCAGTGTTGGTATATGCCATTCCATTCCTCCCGTGGATGGTGGTGTCGAGTTTTTCTTGTTGGATCCTCTTAACTGTCTTGTTACTTTCCAGATTTTGTTTGTGTCCGTGGCGCTTCTGTTACGTAGGTATTCAAGTTATTTCTTTTAATCGTCTTTATTTGTCTTCTTACTTGTGCTTTTAGTCTTTTGTATGTTGTTCTTTGTTGTGGGGTTCTTTGTCTTTGCCATTCTCTTCTGGCTTCTCTTTTTTGGGCTATTAGGAAGATTAAGTCGGGGTAATCTTTTCTGAGGTTTATCAGTGCCGGTGCGGTTTTGGTGTTTTCTTTGTACGTGTCTTGTATTGTTGTGGTTAGTATCTTTATGGCCGCTTCTGCATTGTGCTGGTTTTCTATTTGTAGGTTGTTTGGTATTACTTCCTGTAGATTTTTTTAGTATTGCTTCCAGTTGTTGTCCTGATTTTAGGTCTGTATTTGTATATTTGGGATTTTGTGTTTAGGCTCAGTTCACAGAATATCGGGTTTATGGTCCGAGTCCAGTTCTTGTAGTACCGTTAGGTTGTCGATTGATAGTTCTGTGTTGGTTTATTATATAATATCGAGTACGTCTGGTTGTAGGTAATTGGTTGGATAGAATGTGGGTTCTTCTGGTCCTATTATTGAGTAGTCATTTTGTTCCGAGTGTTTTAGTAATTTTTTGCCACTTGTGTTCGTATGTTCTGCTGTTCCAGGACGGATGCTTACTGTTTAGGTTGGTTTCACACCAACGAGTCCCTAGTCGAGTATCACTGGGTCGAGTCCAATCTGACTCTAGAGTCAAGACCTTTCACACTGCTGAGTCGAGTCATCGATTCAACTAGTTTGATCAAAGTGCTCGTGCAAAATGGATGCAGTCCTAGCGATTTCCATAAATACAATTGTATGGAGATGCCGGCGTAGACGTCCAGAAAGACGTCGCTCAATGTGGATTCACCCAATTAATGTGAAACCTTTGTGCACCTTTTGATAGTTTTTCACATTTGTTTCCAGATCTTTTAGCCAACACCCAAAACATTCTATAATTATTTTCGAAATGAGTGAAGAACAGTATGTAACACTCACTGCTATGATATATGAAAGAGATAAGTAAGAAAAACACAAACTACCGGGCAGCAATTTCATGTGAAGAAGGATCGCAATATTTCTAAGGTAAGAAAATATGTATACATTTTAAGTATATCAATTATTGTATTGCCCTTTGATTTGTTGACTTGTAACTAATCTAATATTACGAATATTATAAATGCGAAAGTTTGTGTGTTTGGATGTTTGTTGCTCAATCACGCCAAAACTGCTGAACGGATTCAAATGAAAACTTTGTACGTTGGTAGAATATGTCCTGGAATAACATATAGGACTATTCCCAACCTTTGATTTTAAATAATAATAAATATATGATTATAATGTGATTGAAATGATGTTATTTAAGAATTGTGATTTAATATTTTGTAATTAAAGTAAACAGTAATTAGTGTGGCAGTTTCATACTAATAAATAATAAATATGTGATTTCTTTGGCTATATATTTCGGAAAAAATATTCTTTCATTTATTTATTTATATTACTAATTATGAAGGTAAAAATCAAAAATCAAAAATTTTAAATTGATAACTTAAATAATATATATTTGTTTTATTATGAATTATTTAAAAGTGAAAAATTAAAATACGGCAAAATTTATTATGTACAGCTAAAACTGAGAAAAACACATAGGTATTTGAAAAAAATAATGTTTGATTTATGACCAAAACAGTTTAGTTAAAAATTAAAAGATTTTATCAATTATTGCGGGCGAAGCCGTTACGGGTAAAAACTAGTCATAACATAAAACTAGAATTTTTTTTTATAAGTTTATAACTAATATGATTTTCCGTTCAAAAGGTAATAGATCACGTATGTTTACAATATAGTTCTACAAGAAAAAAAAAATTGCCATGTATGTCTTTAAATTTATTTCCTATACATATACATGTGGTTATTATTATTATTATTATTATTATTATTATTATTATTACATGGTAAGATGTTTACTTGTCCTCCGTAGTAAATAATGATTAAAAATTTAGAGATATTTTTTAATCTTAAAAATATTATAACACAATGTTAAAAATATTTGATACCGCGCTACAAGTTGTAATACAAATTTCCCTCTGGTGATGCATTGTTTGAAAGGAGTGTCTCGGAGGGCATGGGGGAGACTAGATTGATTGCTTGATGTACTTCTCCAAGACATCATCCTTGCTGCTGTGGGAAAAGTTTTGATTTCAGAAGCGTCATCACTTCTGTTCGAAATTCCAAATTATCATATGGGGAAATTCCTTAACGAGAGGTAGTAAACTGAGGAGGAACAACCTGTCAGGGTCGGTGTTATCTTCCACACTTTTGCTAATTGCTTTCAATTGTTCGATGTACTGCATGTCAATGTTGTCGTCTTTTGGCATTTTCTGGACACGCCCCTTTTTGGTGGGTGGTGGTCGTACTTCCCCCACATTAGATGCACTTTGGACCAGCTTGTATCACCTCGGATACAGTTGTGTCTGTGTCCAAGCTTTTCTGTGTCTTATTAGTATTTTCCTCAGTCTCTTTCTCTATTGGTTCTGGCACATTTCCTGAAGACAATCGTTGTTGCAGATAGGTGTCGAGGAATTCCATCTCGTTGAAATATGTCCAGGATATTGTCTTCTTTCTAGCAGAACCTGATGGAAGTTCTTTCACCTTACGTTTCTTCCTCATGTAGTTACTTCTGAGATGATGCCATTTCTCTTTGACCATTTCCTCTGAAAGCAAGAAAATAGTTGTGAACGTACTCTTGAAATTTGTTTTTGTTTTTTTTTATAGATAGTTGGCTACTGGTGAAACATTTACATCCCTAAGCTATTCATTCCGCATGGGGATATCAACAATCCATAACATAGTGACAGAAGTAAGCAAAGCTGTGCGGAGGGTTCTACAACCCAAGTTCATGACTCTACCAAGTACATGCACATGGAAGCGTATTGCAACTGATTTCTTTGAACAGTGGAATATGCCAAACTGTATAGGCAGCATCGATGGCAAACACTGCCACATCAAGTGTCCACCAAACGCTGGATCGCTTTACTACAATTATAAGAATTACCATTCCATGGTATTGCTCGCAGTGGCAGACGCAAATTCTAACTTCATTCTAATTGACGTTGGGGCTTATAGACGACATAGTGACAGCACAATATTTGCCAATTCAACGCTGGGAATGCATTTAAAAATGGGAGCTTAAATATTCCCCAGCCAGAGATAATACCGGGTACTGACACTGAGATGCCCTTCTATTTTGTGGGTGATGAGGCATTTCCCTTGAAAACTAACCTGATGAGACCATTTCCTCGAAAAGACCTAGCATTTGAAAAAAGGATATTTAACTACAGATTATCACGTGCGAGAAGATCTTTTGAGTGTGCCTAATACTAAATTTGACTCGGCTGGACTGATGAAATCTGTAATCTGCCGCATCATGGACTCTTGACTCGCCTAGACTCGGGGTGACTCGACTCGCCGGTGTGAAAGGTTTTGGTCCACCATCGTGCTGTCAAATGCAATATGTACTTGTCTCAATTGATGAGTCAGACTCGACTCGACTCGGGACTCGTTGGTGTGAAACCAGCTTTAGATCTCCTGCTAGAAATATAGTTGCTTCTTCAGTTATGCTGTCTAGGTCTCTTTCTAGCATAGTCTTCTGCGGAGGTTTGTATATTGCTGCGAATGTTATTAGTACACTTCCGGTGTTGAGTTGGACGGTGGTTTTCTCGATGTTTTCAGTGTCAGGTAAGATCTGGTGATGGTGGGGGAGATGTTCGTTTATTAATATGGCCGTTCCGCCTCCTCTTCCTGCTTCTCGGTTTGTTCTGTACATATTGTATTTGTAAAATGTGAGTCCTTTTTTTGGATTAAGGTGTGTTTCGTTTAACAGAGCTCTATCTATTGCGTACGTTTTGAGTAGGTCCATTCCTTGGCCTGTTGGAGTAGTCCGTTCGCGTTCCATGCTAATATGCGTAGTTGTTCTTTTGTTGTCATATTCCCGTTAATCATCAATAAGATATTCTGTTAGTCCTTCCAGCAATATCATTATTTTTTCAGTTTTGTTGTTGTCTGGCTGCTCCTTTTCAGATATGGTTTGACGTGTGCTAAAAGGCGTTTGAAGTCAATCTTCTTTAGAATTTGCAGTATTTCCCTGAGTCCTGATCCTTCTGTATTTATTTGTTCGTTCTCAGTTGTTATTTTTTCTTCTCTCTGTCTTATAAGGGCCCTTTTGTAGTTTGCGTGGATGTTTTCGACCGTTGTTCCGGGAAGTAGGGGAAGTCCTTTTCTTTAAATGTGCTTTGCGCCTTTTGAGGGTTTAGTCGTTCTGGGTTTTTTTAAATTAACATCTGCTTTTTTATCAGCTAATTTAGTGTATACTGGGCATTTTGAGTAATTTGCCGAGTGGTCTCCATTGCAGTTGATGCATTTTGCTGTGGTTGTCCTTTCTTTTTTGGGGCATTTCGTCGTGTCATGTGTATTTAAACATTTGACGCACCGTGGGTTGTTATTACAATGATTTTTGTTGTGACCGAATTTTTGGCATCGGTGGCATTGAATGATAAGTTGGGGGAGGTCTGTATTACTCTACTTTTACCCTTGTATGGTTTATGTAGCGAACGTTATAAATTTCATTTACGTTTTCTGTCTTTTGTAATGATAGAATGAATATTGGCAGTGGTATTATTGTCTGCTGGTTTGTGTTTTCTTCTGTGGTCCTTCTTGTCATCTGGCTTGTATCCTTAACTTGGAATCCTTTGTCGTTTAGTTCTTCCTTTATGTCGTCAGTTTTGGTATTTGGTGGGAACCCCTTGATAACTACTTTGAAGGGTTTGTTTCTGGGCAGGGAGTAGGAATGGAATTCTTGTCCTTCTTGTTTTAGAATGTTTGTAGTTTGTTAAAGTCCTCATTGTACGTTGATTTGATTTTTAGTCAATCCCTTACGTAAAATATCTCAAATTATTATTATTATTATTATTATTGTTTAAACGGTCCATCGACACATCTAGGTCATTAGGGCTTTGAAATATATTAAAAACATAATAAAATCCCCATAGGGGAAAGAGATAAAACATTTCACCATCTGAGACACTCCATAGGAGTGCTCAAATGGGCTCTTGGTATAAATTAAGTGATACACCTGCTAAAAAAAAACACAAGTGCATCACTCCAATAAAAAGACAAAACAAACATATTAAAATATAACACGTTAAAAAGACAAAACATGTTAAAATGATAATACGTTAAAAAGACAAAACAACATGTTAAATTATAATAAAACCGTTAAAAAGATCTCAATATGAGATAATATCCAAAAGAGCCACTTTATAAAAGTGACTCAAATGGCATTAAAAGATCCGCCTGGCGTATAAAACGGAGTTAACAAATAACTCCATCCGCACTATCGCGTAATAAAAAACGTAAGTCACCTTTAAAATCAAGAGCCAGACGGATAGGAAATATTTACGACAGTCCACCAAAATGTGATACACACTCAGAGGAGCATCGCAAAGCTCACACACTGGGGGTGGGTCCCCTCTCAATAAAAACCCATGGGTCAATGATGTGTGTCCGACGCGGAGCCTTGTCACTATGACCTCCTCTCTTCTAGACTTTCGTATAGAAGAGGGCCACCGCGACACACCATCCCTGATGGACCGCAGCTTGTTCTGAGCAGGGGTCGAGACCCACTGCTCGTGCCAGGTGCGTAAGACCCCACGCCGAACACAACCCTTGAGGTTTAAAACATGACACCCAGACTCGCCTCAGGAGGCAGGCGTGCTGCCTCCTTGGCCGCCTGGTCAGCCAGTTCATTTCCTGAAAGACCGGCGTGACCAGGAATCCAGCAAAAGGCGAGCCGGGTGTTTAATGAATCAATTTTTAAAATTTGTTCGTGAATCATCTGCACGAGAGGATTCCACGAGTAGAGTGTGGACAATGCCAACAGAGCACTCGTGGAATCCGTGTAGATGAGAATAGAACGGTGACACTTACGATATACAAAACATAGAGATTTAAAAATGGCATATAGTTCAGCCGTAAAAACACTGGATTCACCAGGTAGAGCAAATTTAAAATTGGAACCTTCCACAACAAAAGCACATCCCACGGAGGCCCCGCATTTTGAGCCATCCGTATAAATGCGTTTAAACCCTCGAAAGCGGGTTGCGAGGAGCTCATTAAAGGTCCTCTCGTATAAGAAGTGTGGGGTGGTCGCTTTAGGGAACTTGGCAAGATCAAAATGGCATTGAGGTAGGCGTATCTTCCAGGGAGAAACTCGACCTGGGGATGTGGGGATAGCCTTTGGCAGGACTATCCCACACGTGTCGAAAACCGATAGCATCCTGATCCCAACCGGCCTTGTACTACGCCATTTGGTTTCATACAAGACACGGTTAGGGGGATGAAACACAGGACGATAGGCAACATGCTGCGCCATACAATGAAGTTTCGACACGTAAGATGCCAAAAGATAGGACCGCCGGTAAGAAAGAGGGGGCTCACCGGCGTCGGCACAGATGCTGACGACTGGACTGCTACGAAAGGCACCAGTAGCCAGGCGAATGCCAGCATGGTGGACACTATCTAGCATCTTTAACGCCGAGGGTCTAGATGAGCCATAAACAAAGCTCCCGTAATCTAGTTTAGATCTGACCCGGGCCCTATACAGACGCATCAAGGTTTCCCTATCAGCACCCCAGGACCGGCCGCTTACCACTTTGAGCAAATTAAATGCCTTGATACACCTCGCTTTCAGGTCTTTGATGTGGGGGATCCACGTTAGTTTAAAATCAAATAAAAGTCCCAGGAACCTAACGCTCTCCGAGACTGGTAAAACAACATGGTTCATTAAAATATTGGGGACTTGCTGTATTCCGCGTAATCTGTGGAAGTGGACTACCGTCGTCTTGGCCGCTGAGAAGGTAAAGCCACTATGCGATGCCCACATCCACAGATTGTTGACAGCTAATTGTATCTGACGTTCAGCTCTGTGGAGACTCGATGAACTGCAATAAATTGCGTAGTCATCCACAAAAAGACATGAACGGACAGGTACGCGCACGTTGTCCACGATGCTATTTATCGCGATAGCGAATAACGTACAGCTTAAAATACTACCCTGAGGCACCCCATTTTCTTGAATAAAATCATCGGATAAGGTGTTGTTTAACCTTACCCGGAAGTGTCTATCAGACATAAAATTAGATATAAAAATAGGGAGGTTCCCCCGGAACCCCCAATTAAACAGGGTTTTTAATATGCCGTACCGCCAGGTGGTGTCGTAAGCCTTCTCCAAATCAAAGAAGACAGCCAAGAGGTGCTGTTTATGGAGGAAAGCGTCACGAGCTGCCGTCTCAAGGCGAACAAGGTGATCCACCGTGGATCGGTTACGGCGAAAGCCACATTGCATACTGGATAGTAGATTGCGGGATTCTAGATACCATATAAATCTTTTATTGATCATTTTCTCTAATATTTTGCATACACAACTAGTTAAGGCTATCGGTCTATAACTATTTGGCTCTAATTTATCCTTGCCACTTTTATATATTGGGATAACTGTTGCTTGCCTCCACAGTGTTGGGAATTGACGAGATTCCCAAACACAATTGTAGAGGTCTAAGAGGAACGCCCGTCCAGCAGGGGACAGTTGGCGCAACATTTCGTAATGGATATCATCCGGGCCAGAAGTTGTATTGCCCGCCTGGGACAGGGCATAGGTAAGTTCCTCTTTAGTAAAGGGGGAGTTATAATCCTCCCCCGACTTTGGCCAAAATCAATAGTAAGGCGCTCGATGCTGCGCTGATGCACCGCGAACTCGTTGGAGTAGCTCGCAGTGCTAGAAATAGCGGCGAACATCGAGCCCAATACATTGGCGACCTCCATAGGGGAGGAGACAAGTGAACCGTTAGACATGAGTGCGGGTATATTATAAATGGTATTTTTGCTACTACGTACTTTACGAATGTGATCCCAAACCTTGGTTGTGGGAGTGGAAATAGTAAGGGTAGAAATAAACTGTCTCCAAGACTCTCTTCTGCTTTCTAGAATAATACGGCGAGCTCTAGCACGTAGAATCCGGAATGACTCTAGATTCTCCGAAGTAGGACGTCGATTAAAGATACGCAGGGCTCTTCTACGGTTAGAAATAGCCAGCCGGCACTCCTCGTTCCAACAGGGAACAGGACGGTGGCGCGGGTTTGGCGAGGATTTAGGGATGGATGCCCTCGCCGCCGCTATGACCGTCGAAGTAAATTGCCCAGCCTTAACATCGACGTCGGGAGAATGGGGTTCGTCAAATACGGCGAGCTCGCGGAATTTATCCCAGTTAGCACGTTTAAGAACCCATTGGGGTAACCGTGCTGTACTGGGAGGATCTTGGATTTTTGAAAGCAGAATTGGAAAGTGATCGCTGCCACATAGGTCCGAGTGAACCTCCCGAAGGAAGTGAGCAGCAATCCCGGGGCTACATAGAGCTAGGTCTATGGCAGAGGATACACCATTAAAGGTGGAGAAGTGTGTCTGGGTCCCGGTGTTCATTAACACCAGGATTCCCGAGACAAGAATATCCTCTACCATCCTTCCGCGGGCGTCTGTAAAATTAGACCCCCACACCAGGTTATGCGCGTTAAAGTCCCCCAAGATGATATAGGGGGCGGGAAGTTGTATAAAGAGGGCCTCTAGTGTCCTCTTGGAAACACGTTCACCTGGTGGGAGGTAGATGCAGCATACGGTTACCTCCATGGAAGGGAGACTCTGACAGCGATCACTTGGAGATCAGAAACAATATTAATATTCTTATGATATATAGTACTTCGTGCGAATATATCCACACCTCCGCTAGCCCGATCAAAGAAAGGCTTGTCGGTACGATACACATCGTACCCACGAAGCATCGGGTTGTCAGTTGGGCGGAAGTGGGTCTCCTGCAAACACAAGATGGAAGGATACAGGGAAGAAATTATTAGTTTGATTTCCTCTACACGAGCATAGAAATCCCTACAATTCCATTGTAGTAGCGACATAAGTTATTAGTATGAAATTTAGTTATCCTCGCAATCCATATCACTATCTGTGTGTATAGTTTTCTATTGTTTGACGAATATTACTAATCCTATACTTCATTTTCATTCCTCATGTTATATCTTTGAATAGTGCTCCTTTTATCTAGATTCTCTATGCCTCGACATTGAACTGTTTTGTTTTGTTTTTGGTTTTGAGAGTTTTTTGATTGTTATTGTTGAGGTTTAGTTCTGTTTTGTTTGGTTTTTTCATATCTTACATTAACCTTCCCCACTCTTGGAGGCAACAAGACCATACCTGGACCACTATATGTTTATTGTTTTCCCGCCAAGTGTCGCTGGCGTGGAGTTTTTAGTGTGTTGATTAATTTTTGCCGTGCACGGAGACTCGATCAAGACAAAAATGATAAGGTTCCGTAAACCCTTCACCCGGAAGTGGTCTAGATTTTTATTCGTGTGTGTTGTTGAAGAAGACTGCGCCAGGACACTGCCAGTTATACCACATAAAGTGAAGGTGAGTTGCCTCTATCAATTTCCTTTCCACCATACAGTTCATTTATCCGTGTTCGTAACACTGGTCCTCCAGAGGCTTCTTTAGTTTTCATTCAATTGTAAATTATACTAAACATTTTTGGTTCATCCGGGCCGAGGATACGTGTTTCAGTGTTCCTTGGCGTTTCTTTGTTTTAGGGTGGATAGAGCAACTTATTTGTTTATTTGGTTTATTTCTTGTATCATTTGTTCACGTCATATTTCGGCCATGCTGGGTCAGTTGGATTAGTGGCGTCATCAGTTCGATATATCGTTTGAGAGTTAGCGATTAATCGCTAGCCATATCTATTGTGCATCGTATGTAATAGTGATAGAGTGATGTCGACCATGTGTTATTGGTCGAGAGTCGGGATGTAATCGATGGCTGTGTTTTGACTGTTTTGTTTATGTTTATAGTTAGTTTCTTGTTTGCTTACGTTTGTATTTAGTTCCCGTTTGTTTACATTAATTTGTGTTAAGTTTCTATCATCATGTCTTATGCACACCTTGAAGCTAGGTTTAAGGTGATAACTGGCCGGGTTAATAGACTTTAAAAGCTGTCGGAACAGGTTCAAGGTGACATTACCAAACTAGAGCTATTTAAGGCACATTGTTCAGACTTAGAACATTTAAGGAGGATTTTGAAGAAACTCACGTTGAGTTAGGAGTCGCGGCAAGAAAATCTAAGAGGGACTTTGATGTTGAAGCACATGACAAGTTGATTGAGGACTTTGACATGACCTACTACCAGGTTAAGGAGATTTATGCACGGATTACTAAGCCTTCATCCACGTCGGGAAATGATAATGGGCCTCCGGTAAAGGCATTGTCAGCAAAATTGCCTAAGTTGCAACTGCCCACATTTAGTGGTATAAACACTGACTGGACAACATTTCATGACTTGTACGTCTCTCTCATTCATACAAACAAAACCTTAACACCAGTGGAAAGGTTTCAATATCTTTTGACGACATTATCTGGTGAGCCCCTGACTTTATTAAAGTCACTACCGGTGTCAGATGAGAACTACCCGTTAGCCTGGGCGACTCTTACAGAACGTTACCAAGATGTGAGGTCAATAGCTACTACACATTTAGAGAAGATAATGCAATTCCCGGGTCTAACCTCAAGGTCGCCACAGAACTTAAGGGCGCTAGTGGACACATTTAAGGAGAACTTGGGTGCACTTAATGTGTTAAAGTTTCCAGTTTGTGAGTGGAGTTTTATCTTACTAAACTTGACACTGAACAAGTTAGATAGAGAGACACGGCTGATGTTTGAACTTGTGCACACGGCTACCAAACTACCAAGCTTTGATCAACTTTTGGAATTTCTTGAAAATCAATGCAAAGCACTGTCATCTGCAAATCAAGGTATATCACTGCAAACTAGCGCGAGTACTAGACATATAGCAACCAACAGGAGGATGGAAGGAAAACTAAATTCACCTGTTGGAGTGAGAAGATCATTTTATGTTGACTCAAATCAAGGTCACTGCTCTGTGTGTCAAGCTAACCATAGTATCTATAAGTGTCCAGTGTTCACGAGCAAGACACCGACACAACGCCGGGATTGGGTAAAGTCAAATAATTTGTGTTTTAATTGTTTAAAGGGATCGCACCAAGTAAAGGAGTGTTCCTCAAAATTCAAGTGTCCACACTGCAATCAAACTCATCACACATTGTTGCACATAGGGTCAATTAATCAAGGCACTGACACTTGCGGTCAAGGATCGTTTAGCTCAAACCAACGTTTTACCAGCTCTCACACTGATCCCACCCATAGAGACAGTAGATATATGCAAGGTGATGCTACCCATCAGGCTCATTCACCAGGCCATGAAGGCACTGTTACACGGGGTGAACACATCAACTCACTTACCACCAGTTCTGTGAGCCTTACTACAGTCTTGTTGGGAACCGCTGTAGTACAGGTTAAGGATGGGCACGGTGCTTATCAGAAGGTTAGAGTGTTGATAGATTGCGCGTCACAATCATCATTTATTACTGAAGACTGTGCTCACCGGCTGTGCCTGCCACGTCGCAAGTTGAAAATTCCGATTAAAGGGATCTCTCAGTCAACTGTGCAAACCAACAAGGGGGTTGTGATATGTGAGGTGAAACCCTGTGGTGTTTATGGTCCTCAGTTGATCACCGAGGCTATCATTCTAAGTAAAATCACATCGGGAATGCCATCAACCATGCTTTCTAAAGATATGGTTCAGGAGTTTGCTCATCTTCAGCTGGCTGACCCTCATTTTCATGTACCAGGGCCGATTGACATTCTCTTAGGTGCAGATGTATACCCCGAGATCTTTGATGGTGGGCGGTATTCAACTTCATCTAATTGTCCCTCAGGATTGCATAGCATTTTTGGCTGGATCATAATTGGTCGAATAGGACCTCAACCACTTATAACTTCTAGTGTCTCATCTTTTTTTGTTGCTACTGAACCATCACTTGACAATGTTTTGCGACGCTTCTGGGAGGTGGAAGAATTACCCGTGACTAAACACATTGACCCTAATGAAGCTATGTGTGAGGCACACTATGTGACAACACACACTCGTGACAATGAGGGTAGATACATTGTTCGGCTACCTTTCAAGGATGCACAACCAGAGCTGGGAGAATCACATCAACAAGCAGTCAAGAGACTCATTCAGCTGGAACGTCGCCTAGCTCGTTACCCACAACTAAAGGAACAGTATGTGACCTTTCTAAAGGAATATGAAGAACTCGGTCACATGCAGCGCATTGAACCATCAATGATCCAAGACATTAAATACTATATTCCACATCATTGCGTATCCAAAGAATCTAGTTCAACCACCAAACTGAGAGTTGTATTTGACGCTTCTGCAGCAACATCATCGGGTCAGTCACTGAATGATACATTATTGAAGGGTCCCAAACTGCAAAGGGAAATTGTGGAAATTGTTATGAATTTTCGATTTCATCCCATTGTGCTCACCACTGATATATGCAAGATGTATCGACAAATACTTGTCACTCCGGATGACCGACATTACCAGGTAATACTGTGGCGCGAATTCCCTGATCAACAGATTCAAGAATATCAATTGAATACTGTGACTTATGGTGTATCTTCAGCTCCGTACTTAGCGATGCGATCCCTGCGTCAACTCGCTTCTGATGAAAAACTTCGTTACCCTCGTGCTGCCCAGGTCCTATGTAAGGACATTTTTGTTGATGACATAGTCACTGGTGCTGATTCAGTGGAATCTGCTCTCAGTTTACAAACCGAGCTGATTGAATTGCTAAGCTTAGGAGGCTTCCAACTTAGAAAATGGTCTAGCAACCACCCTGAAGTATTAAAGAGGATACCAAATGAACACCGTGAAGTTCCCCTCATGTTTGAAGAAGATGGAGATCAAATAATTAAGATATTAGGACTGGAATGGGACCCCACATCAGATTCATTCTCTTATCATGTACATCCCTCTGAGATTACAGTAACGAAGAGGGCAGTTCTCTCAAATATTGCTAGGATATTTGATCCTGTGGGGTGGCTATCTCCAGTGGTGTTCTGGGCTAAGGCGTTCATGCAGATTTTGTGGACCATAAGACTTGATTGGGATGAACCACTTCCACCAGAGCTCGGACAAGGGTGGCAAAGGTTTTGTTCAAACTTTTATGTTCTTACACATGTCAAGATCAACAGATTTCTACCAACCAGTGATGCTATTAATTGCCAGCTTCATGGATTTTGTGATGCATCTATCAAAGGATATGCAGCAGTCGTCTATCTTCGAACTACCACGGGCAATGGAGAAATCCAAGTCAACAACTTTATTGCCAAGTCAAGAGTAGCTCCGGTTAAGAGTTTATCTCTTCCTAGGCTTGAGCTTTGTGGGGCTCAGCTCCTAGCCACACTTATGGAGTGGGTGCAGCAGAACCTTAAACAACGATTACAGGTGTCAACTGTGTATACTTGGTCAGATTCTACCATCGTTTTGGCATGGATTCAAACGTCACCACATCTTTTGAAAACATTCGTTGCCAACAGAGTAGCCCAAATTCAAGCAGCAATACCAGCACAACATTGGAGACATGTTCCATCTAATTCAAATCCGGCTGATTGTGCATCTAGAGGCTTACATCCTGAAGAGTTGACAAATTTCCACATCTGGTGGACAGGACCAGAGTGGCTGAAACAACCCATTAGTAGTTGGCCCAAGCTGCCTGAGGTGACTTGCCAGGTAGAGTTACCTGAATTAAAGATTGTAAGGGTTACCAGTCTAATAGCAGAAGTGAATACTTGGTGGGCAGACCTTCTCAAACGTTTCTCATCATGGGTAAAGCTGCAACGAGTCATCGCATTTTTAGCACGGTTTATTCAGAACTCCAAAGTAAAGAATCAAGATCGTTGTAAAGGCCCATTGTTGTCCAAGGAGCTCAAGACGGCCCGCATGTTATGTATCAAACAAGTTCAACAACAGGCGTTTGAGTCAGAACTTGAAGAAATAAAGAAGGGCCGGGAATGTTCACCCCGCGTGAGGGGCCTAAACCCGTTTCTCGACCAGGAGGGCCTATTGAGGGTAGGAGGTCGCTTGAGACACTCTTCACTGCGGTATGACACAAAACATCCTCTTCTGTTGCCTAAAAATAGTCATATCACCGATATCATTGTTGATCACTACCATGTATCTCATTTTCATGCTGGACTTCGAACAACCCACTCACTCATTCAAGACCAGTACTGGATTCTCTCAGCACGCACTGTTATAAAAACCCGGATCTTCAAGTGTATGAGATGTTTTCGATTTAAGGCACCTGCTCTCCAACCATTCATGGGGGACCTCCCAGCAATGCGTGTGCAGCAATCAAGACCATTTGTGCGAGTTGGAGTGGATTATGGAGGACCCTTCCAGATAAAATCATCTGAATTAAGGAATTCTAAGGTGCTCAAGGCTTATTTATGTTTGTTTGTGTGCTTGGCAACTAAGGCAGTGCACCTTGAGGTGGTATCAGACTTATGCACAAGGGCCTTTCTTGATGCCGTTCTTCGGTTTATTTCCCGTCGGGGTATGTGCTCAGACATTTATAGCGACTGTGGCACAAACTTTGTAGGTGCCAAGCGCCATTTTACAGAAATACAAAGGCATCTAGAATCCCATACCGAAACCAAAGTGGTAACAGATAAACTTTCGGTCCAAGGCATAAATTGGCATTTCAACCCACCTTCAGCTCCACATTTTGGTGGACTATGGGAGGCTGGTATCAAGTCGGCAAAAACTCACCTAAAGCGAGTGGTGGGTGATCAGACACTTACCTTTGAAAGCCTCTCCACGCTCTTCATTCAAATTGAAGCCGTGCTAAATTCAAGGCCTCTTTGTGCTCTCTCTGCGGATCCGAATGACCTTGATCCATTGACACCAGGACATTTCATAGTGGGTCATTCTCTCACCAGACCACCTGAGGAGATCGTAACTGAGCTACCTACCAACAGGTTGAAACGCTGGCAGTTGATACAACAAGCCTATCAGCACTTTTGGCAAAGATGGTCAAGGGAATATATCCATACTCTCCAACAGCGACAAAAATGGACTACAAACAAGGTCAATTTACAAGAAGGACAGTTAGTCTTGATAAAGGAAGACAATCTTCCCCACTCAGGTGGCTGCTCGGAAGAGTAGCAGAGGTGTACCCTGGAAGGGATGGGATAACGAGAGTCGTAAGTGTCCGCACCGAGCACGGGACCCTCAAACGACCGGTTGTAAAATTATGTCCACTTCCTAATCAATAGGAAGGATACATTCTCCTATAATATTATTCTGTTCATATCTTTGTTGCTGGTTTGTTGTTCTTAAAAAACTCATTTTAGTTTTTGGTGGGCGGTATGTGTGTATAGTTTTCTATTGTTTGACGAATATTACTAATCCTATACTTCATTTTCATTCCTCTATGTTATATCTTTGAATAGTGCTCCTTTTATCTAGATTCTCTATGCCTCGACATTGAACTGTTTTGTTTTGTTTTTGGTTTTGAGAGTTTTTTGATTGTTATTGTTGAGGTTTAGTTCTGTTTTGTTTGGTTTTTTCATATCTTACATTAACCTTCCCCACTCTTGGAGGCAACAAGACCATACCTGGACCACTATATGTCTATTGTTTTCCCGCCAAGTGTCGCTGGCGTGGAGTTTTTAGTGTGTTGATTAATTTGTGCCGTGCACGGAGACTCGATCAAGACAAAAGTGATAAGGTTCCGTAAACCCTTCACCCGGAAGTGGTCTAGATTTTTATTCGTGTGTGTTGTTGAAGAAGACTGCGCCAGGACACTGCCAGTTATACCACATAAAGTGAAGGTGAGTTGCCTCTATCAATTTCCTTTCCACCATACAGTTAATTTATCCGTGTTCGTAACACTGGTCCTCCAGAGGCTTCTTTAGTTTTCATTCAATTGTAAATTATACTAAACACTATCCTTTAAGAATAAAATTTTGTTGAGGCCCTTTTTAGGCCTCTTGCCTTTCCCAGTCTCTCCTGTACCTCTCGCTTCAGGAGAGGCTTCGGATTATTTTGGAGAGACTGGGGAGTCGGATTCTTGTTCGAAGGCTTTAAGGCCTTAGACGCTTTTTTTATATAATGTTTTTCGGCGGTCTCTCGCTGGTCCTTCTTCAAGGCACCAGTGAGACTCGCCTTAGCGGCCTAAATTATTCCGCAACTCGTCCCCACCTCCGGAAGCCCAGAGGTGGGTGTGAGAGGCTCAACAACGGCCGCCCTTGTTTTAGTACCCCGAGGCGGGCTCGGGGGGATTACCCGAGGTGGGATCGGGGGGGTTTCCCGAGGTGGGCTTGGGGGGGTTCCCCGAGGTGGGCTTGTGTCTTTTCCACGAGGTGGGCTCGGAGGAGTTCCTCGAGGATGTCTCCTCGGTGGTATAGGTGGGGGAGATGGAGCTTGACTCGATACGTATTCCTTGCGTGCCTGAGCATATGAGATCTTCTTTTCAGATTGTATCTCCAGGACTTTCTTTTCTACCTTCCATTTTGGACAGGCCCGAGACCAGGCGGAATGCGGACCCTTGCAGTTGACGCAGTATTTAGGAGACTTGCATGGTGTTTCGTGAGCCTCCTGTCCACAATCCGCACAGGTTGGCTTACCACGGCATCGCAGCTTCGTATGCCCAAATTCCTGGCACTGAAAACAGCGCCGAGGGTTAGGGACATACGGCCGGACCCTGAACACGTGGAAGCCTGCTCGGACCTCCTTCGGAAGGGTAGGAGTCGCAAATGTGAGGATATACGTATCCGTCTTCTTTTCTTGTCCATTCTTTTTTGTGACAATACGGTACACTTCGGTGACATGCTGGGGGGAAAGCTCCTCACAGATCTCCTCAATGCTCATGCAGTCGAGGTCAAAACAAGTGACCACTCCCTTGTAAACTTTGAGGAACCCGTGAGGTTCCACCTTCACCGGTATTGAAGCCGTATTACTCGACGGTATTTCAGTAATAGCCATGATGTTGGAGAACTGGGCGTCAGTTACAGTCTGTATCAAAATAGTGCCATCACGCAATTTCCTTATAGAGACGTTTGATTTTGCTGCACCATTTATCGTTCTTTCGAGGATAAATGGGCTGACGCGCTTAAGGTTGCCATTGGCATCATCTCGAGACATAACCAGGAAGCGGGGCTGGGGCCTCACCATTTCCCGGGTTTCCACAGTGACAGGGCTGGACGGCCTTACCCGTTTCCGCCTCTTATCTATATTACGACCCTGCGAGGGGCCGGGCAGTGAGTTGCCAGCAGGGTTTGGCAGTACGTTGCCAGCGGCGACAATGTTGTCGGCCATGCCATTATTGGGGACAACCTACACAATACTCGGATCGTAGACCCAGGGTGACCCAAGTTGGTACTACCACATATGGCCCTGTTAACTGTCCCGACGAGAGGCCCTATGCGACGCTAGATATGACAACCTTCGCCTAGAGCATCGCCGAGAGAGAGGTCATCGCAGCAAGTGGGTGTAGGAAAGTGCCAATTTTACGTCCGGGCCCTCATGAACGCAACCGATCTTTTCCCAAATTAGGGTACCCGGTTATTGTCATCCCTAAGGCCCTTCTACTAAGGTATTGCAACCGGCGCACTTTCATTCAGGAGCTCAAAGCAGTGGTATCCTATAATAAACAGAGAAGAGCCGGGTCAGTAGCCAAGGTCGTCAACGGAAAGGCCAAAGGCCTCCGTGCAGGATGGACGACAGGGGGAAGGGAAGAAAAATGTATGGATAGATATAGCGAAGGGGGAAGAGTGAAGAAAAGAAAGGGGGGAAAGTGAAGGAAGAAGAAAATTATGTGAAAGGAAAGATATAGGATAGGTTTGTCCTGCACGAGGTACATCCTGCACAGAAGCCTCCCCTTTTAGTCGCCTCTTACGACAAGCAGGGGTTACTGCGGGAGTATTCTAAACCCCGTCCCGCAGGGGGGAATATCTCAAAGCTTTCCGTGTTTCATCCATATATTTTACTAGTTTGTTGTAGAGTGTGATACCTTTTACCACTATAGGTGGTTGTCTTGATTTGGTTTTGGAGAGTTCGCTTTTGTTATTCTCCTGAGTTTCCTTGCTTTGTGTCATCTCGATGTCGAGTGGGCTGTATTTGTTAGTTGTCTTAACGGCTTTTTTGGGTGATGTTATCGCGTGTTTAAATTTTTGTTTCCTCTTTAGGAGTGATCCATCAGTAAAGTCTTGCTCTTGGTCCGTTATCTCCATTTTGGATTCTGAACTTTCTGTTGATGTCATTCTTCTTGTTGGGAGTAGTTGTGTAAGGAATCTAAGTCCGTCCGTGTTCACTTCTGTTGGGGGAGGTTCCATGATTTTACTTTGTCTGCAGTGATTGTTTTGTCTGATTGTTCATTATTTGTTTTTTGAATAGTATTTAGATTTGTTGGCCCTAAAAAGGGCCGATAATTGATTGTGTTTCTACCAGGGATTCTTGTTGTGGTGTACCCCAGAATAGATCCCGGACTGCAAGGTATTGCTTTGCAGCCCGATGCGGTTTATAGCAGACGTTCTGTGTTGTTAAATATGCACCGTTAGATTTCCTCAAAAAACTGCTTACGCTTGACCTATTCTGGGTAGAGTATAGTGTGTTGGTTTTACGTCTAAACAATTGCTCTCTTCCTCACAGGGGGAGAGATCATGCTGCTTTTACTGGCTCTGATAGTCTCTTCGAGTCTTCCGAGTCTGGCATTGGTCTCTGATCGAGACATTCGTTGTGATAACGCGCCAATCAAGTTGGCGCTGAAATTGTTATAAGAGTTGACACTACCACTGGTGTCGTCTCCCGCACCCGTACCACCAAGTATCCCTCCTCGAGAAAACCCCCACCTCTGGTACCCCCTCTCTGCCGAGTCAACTTCGGGGCACTCCTCCGGACCCAGCTTGGGGGACACCCCCGAACCACCCTCGGGGAACAAAAATACTTGCGACCGTTGTTGTTTGGTTCGCCCGCTTTGGTTCTGGGTCTCAGAAGTTGAGTGGGTGGTGGAACGGGTGAGGCCACAAAGGTGACCCCTGCTGGTGCCTCGAGGAGGGTCCAGCGAAGTGTCGCCGACATTAACACAAAAAAAATGCGTCGAAGGCTGTAACGCCTTCGCGCACAGATATAACCCCCAAGTATCTTCTGGAGAAACAAAAACCTCTCTTTAAACGAGAGATCCAGGAGAGGTTGGGCAAAGCAAGAGGACCTAAAAAGGTCCAAAACCAATTTTTATTATTAAAAGATAGCGCCATGGATTGCGTGGATGAATACATTTATATTTATACATAATGTCGCTACTACAATGGAATTTTAGGTTTTTTTTAATGCTTTTGTAGAGGAATTTAAACTATAATTTTTTCCTTATATCCTACCATCTTGTGTTTGCAGGAGACTCACTTCCGCCGTACTGACAAACCAATGATTCATGGTACTATGTATATCGTACCGACAAGCCATTCTTTGATCGGGCTAGCGGAGGTGTGGCTATACTCAACGAAGCAATATATTACAAACATATTAATATTATATCTGATCTCCAAGTGATCTCTGTCTGAATCTCTCTTGCTATGGAAGTGACAGTGTGCTGTATCTACCTCCCACCAGGTGAACTTGTTTCAAAGAGGAGCCTGGAGGCTTCCTTTATACAACTTACCGCCCCCATATTATCTTTAGTGATTTTAACGCACATCACCTCGTGTGGGGATCTAATTTTACAGACGCCCGTGGGAGGATGGTAGAGGATATTCTTGTCTCGGGAAACTTGGTGTTAATGAACACCGGGACCCAGACACACTTCTCCACCTTTAATAGTGTATCTCTTGCCATCGACCTAGCTCTATGTAGCCCCGGGATCGCTGCTCACTTCCTTTGAGAGGTTCACTCGGACCTATGTGGCAGCGATCATTTCCCCATTATACTTTCATCACTTCAAGATTTTCCCAGTACACCACGGCTACCCTAGTGGGTTATCACACGTGATGACTGAGTTATATTCCGCGAGCTAGCCGTATTTAACGAGTGCAATTCTCCTGACGTAGATGTAAAGGCTGGGCATTTTACTTCGACGGTCATCATGGCGGCGAGGGCTTCCATCCCCAAATCCGCGCCACAATCCCGTTCCCTGATGAAACGAGGAGTGTCAATTGGCTATTTTTGACCGTCGATGGTCTCTTGTATCCACGTCCTAATTTGGAGGTTCTGGAGTCATTCTGGATTCTACGTGCTCTAGCTCGCCGTGTCGTTCGAAAAAGCAGAAGTAAGTCTTGGAGACAGTTTATTTCTACCCTTACAATTTCCACTCTTACAATTTCCACTCCTACAACTAAGGTTCGGGATAATATCCGTAAATTAAGTAGTAGCAACAATTCCACTAATAATATACCTGCCCTCGTTTCTAACGGTTCACTTGTCTCCTCCCCTGTGGGGTTGTTAATTTATTGGGCTCGATGTTCGCCGCTATTTCTAGCACTGCGAGCTACACTAACGAATTCGCAGTGCATAAGCGAATCATCGAGCTCCATGGCTTTGATTTTGATTGTAGTATGGGGGAGGATTTTAACTCCGCGTTTTCCATAGATTGTCTGACCTATGCTCTGTCCCAGGCGGGCAGCAGAGGACCCGGTTCAGATGACAGCCATTACGAGATTTTGCGACAGCTGCCTCCTGCCGGACAGGTATTTCTCTTGGACCTCTAAAATAGTGCTTTGGTATCTTATCAGCTCCCATAACTATGGAGGCAGGCAACCGTTATCCTTATATATAAAAGTGGCAAGGATAAATTAGAGCCAATGCCAGGCCTCCACCGTGGTTCGGATTCCACGTTAAACTGTAGGTCCTTGTTTCATATCACAATCACCCTACCATTACACATTAGCGTTAGTGCGTATAACCCGAACGGTTAGTAAGACGCGGTGCTAATAATAATAATAATAATAAATTAGAGCCAACTAGTTATAACTGATAGCTTTAACTAGTTGTGTGTGTAAAATACTGGAATAAATTATGTATAAAAGATTTGTATGCTATTTTAGAATTCCGCAATCTGTTATCTAATGTTCAATGTGGTTTTCGCTGTAACCGATCCATGGTGGATCACCTTGTCCCTCTAGGGACGGCTGCTTATGACGCTTTTCTCCATAAGCAGCATCTGCTAGCTGTTTTCTTCGATCTGGAGAAAGCGTACGACACCACCTGACGGTAAGGCATTTTTAAATCACTTTTTAATTGGGAGTTTCGAGGGAACATCCCTATTTTTATATCTTATTATATGTCGGATATACACTTCCGGGTAAGGTTGAATAACACCTTATCCGACGATTTTATTCAAGGAAATTGTGTGCCTCAGGGTAGTATTTTGAGCTGTACGTTGTTCGCTATTGCGATAAATAGCAACATGCGCTTACCTGTTCGTTCATTCCTTTACGTGGATGACTACGCAATTTATTGCAGTTTGTCAAGTCTCCACAGGGCTGAACGGCAGATACAGCTCTCTGTCAACAATCTTGGATTGTGGGCATCGCGTAATGGTTTTCGCTTCTCTGGAGCCAAGACGGCGGTTGTTCACTTCCATAGATTACGCGGAATACAGCCAGCCCCCAATATTTTAATGAACCACGTTTCTTCAGTAGTCTCAGAAACCGTAAGCAGTGGGTCTCTACCCCTGCTCAGAACAAGCTGCGGTCTATCAGGGACGGTGTGTTGCGGCGGCCCTCTTCTATACGAAAGTCTAGAAGAGACGATACTCCGCGTTGGGCATACATTTCTAAGCCACGGATTTTTACTAAGATTGGACGCTCTATAAATAATTTAAATTAAATTATGAAACGTACTTGCTGCTTTTATAACCTACTGAAACAAGTATTATTTTGTCATTGACAATATCAGATTATTCTTGACAAACATTGCAGTTAAACAATAAAGTTTCTTTCACATTTAATAGGCCTGCATGAGTTGCAAAAATGCCTAAATGGATAATTGTTCATTGTATAACATCTTCCCTCTGTTTTTCCATCATAGATGAGATATGCTGGTTGGTATATAACATAAAAATATTATAATGTTTAACCTAAAAAGTACAGGGTGGGTTCAATTTTGTTGCCGGTCCCCTCTCTCAACCCTGACTCCTCTCCTCTGCCTTATATAGTCTCGCCCGCGGGCGGAAGGCAAGAAGGGTCCCCGGGAGGGGACAGCCGAGGGCGAGAGAAGGGACTCGGCGGCCATAGGCCTTTATTATCCATATTTACAAGCATGAATCATACAATGGTTGGTACAAGTGAGATAAAATTTTAAATGTATAATAAATCTAGGCGGTCGCACGGGATGTCGAAGTCCACCAATCCCGCCGACCAGGCTTCCTCGTGCAGTAGTTCTAGGGTGTCTCTGGAGGGTGGGTCGGCCGGGTTCAGGTTGCTGGTAACCCAGAAGACGTCCCGTGGGATTTCCCAGAGTTCATTCATGACTCGGAGATGTAGTTTCCTGAGGCTCGAATGGTAGAAGCACAGGCTCTTGCCGGTTTTAATGGCGTAGTACGCCGTCGAGTTGTCCACTCCGATCCTGAATGACTGTGGTCCTCTTTCTAGTTGTTCCCACTTTATGGTGACTAAGGCCGCGACGATTTCCACATGGTTGATCTCTGCGGGGTGGCTGAATCTTTTGACTACCGCTGCTTGTGCTGCGGGATTGACTCCCGCGATCGACCATGGTGTCGCGTCCGAGAAGATGTTGGTTATGTCTGTTGGGGCCTCGTTGCTCCAGGTGCACGTCACCCACCTGGGTAGTGACAGCAGGGTCATGGCCACGCCTGGGCAGCGGCGGTACACTATTGATGTGGCATAGCCTGGCCAGTGCAGGTTGTGGCCTAGCCAGGCTCTGTACCCCGCAATCCTTGTCACGTCCAAGTCTGAGGCCTGTTGAAGGTGCCGGAGGAGGGTGATGGCTCGCCGGTGTGTTGGCTTGGTAAGTTTCAGTGTTCTGGTCCTCGTGTCTAGGTGTAGGCCTAGGTAGATTATTTCTTGTTGCGCTTCCGTTGAAGACTTTTCCCGGTTGATGGAGAACCCCATGGATTCTAGTAGGCCCGTCACGTGCTCCAGTTCCTCCTTCCTGTTACTGTAAAACAGCAGGTCATCAAGGTACGCTATACCCCGGGTGGAGGGCATCACCTCTTCCAGGGCTTCGACCGCCTCGGTGGTGATGCGCTGGAGTATCGCCGGGGATAGCGGGTGACCCATGGGGAGGTGGTCGATGGCGTACTTGGTGCCGCGGTAGTATATTCCAAGGGTTCTGCCAGTTTCCTCGTTGACGCGTACATGGTAAAATCCGTTTGTCAAGTCAATTTTATACAGCCATATGTCCGTCGGTATCTGGGATAATGCCCGGCCCGCTGAGAGGAGCGAGAAACGCGGCGTCTCTACGTAGCTAGTCCATTCTGAAATGTCCTGGATGAGCCTGATCGATCTGTTAGATTTGGGGATGGCGTACAGAGGGAAGGCGTGTCTCACGTGGGCGTCTTCCCGTAGCCGGCCTTTTCTGATCCAATCTTGGATGGCGTCTGCTATGTGTTGGGAGTCCTTGGCCTTCTAAACACCGGGAGTGCGTTTGGTGGTTTAGGGAGATCGATGCCGTCCTGTAGGATACGAAACCGGAGTTTGTTATTCTAGATGATGGGTTCAAGTGGCTTCACGTCGTTCATGTGGTACACACAGTCCGCTAGCTTGATTACTGGTTCATCTTCTTCATCGAATAGTTGTGTAAACCTCTTGCCCAGTCCTGGAAGGATGGAAGGTGGTTGTTCGCCGATGGACAGCTTGTCATCATCTATGCTGTCCGGTGGTGCGGAGTCTCTCGTCAATGGGGCTCTGCGTTGATTAATCACTGGCGGTTCTTGTAATTCCTCCTCCTCTTCAATGTCGATGCCCAGCTCAGCAATGATGTCCTCTAGGTTGTTGTATGTCACCGCTGTAGGTTGAAGGCGTTCTATTTCCTCTCTCCATATCTGAAGCGTGTTCTCGCTTGGAATCTCTAGGCCCCAGGTGTCCACAGTGCAGGGTTGCTCCGAGGTAGAGCTGGTGTCGATACGCTCGGGGAATGGATCCCAGATCTCTTGTTGTGCCGGGTATATTTCGATGATGTCGGCTTCGTCGAGAAACCGTAAGTCCTCCTCTGAAATGTCTGCAACCTGGAGTTCTTCAATTAACCATTCGAATTCTTCAATAAACGGGGGGCTCCCGAGGCCCGCCTAACGGTACGCGCGCTCGAGTGCCTCCTGAGAGGGCGGTGTGCGTTTGGATCTGGCCATTTTGAATATTAATTTGTTGTTGCCGGTCCCCTCTCTCAACCCTGACTGCTCTCCAAGAGAAACGATACATGCTCACCTCCTCGCGGTGTTTCTCGGGTAGCGCTGAGAACCATGCCATTAGGCTCTTTCTCCAGTTGTATGGTTTCTTTCTGTGTCAGACACTCGCCATGCAAAGCACACACGCGCAGGTACTGAGCAAGGTCCTTCTCATCTTTAAAACTAAGTTCAAACTTTCGGCCTCCTCCCACTTTAGCATCAGTTGCTTTTTTATAATGTTTACAAATCGTCCCAAATGGCACTTCATAGCGTTCTGCTGCTATATGTAGTGCTATGCCCCTTCGAACAGCAGCTGCTGCTTTTGTCATACTGCTTTCTGGGCATCTTAAAGCAGATAAATATATCTGGGGTAGGAATTGAAAAGTTTCTTAATAACCCACAAAAATGTAAAATTGGGGTAGTAAGAAAGATTTATTTTCTAGTTTCCCTGTTTGTGAGAAATAAATTTTTAAAAAATCCACACAAAACCCTGTTAGTTTCCCACAATCTCAAGTAAAAAAAAATCTTAACAAAGAATGAAAACAATGTTTTTGTAAAAAAGAGCAACTTTGGGTAAATAAATTTGTTGGTAGACATAGTTTGTTAGAAAAAAAAATTGTAAAATAGTTTTCCAGTTTGTGGGTAAAGGTTCTTAGTAAGTTACCTTGTGAAATATTTTCAGGTTTTTTCACTCATAAACAATAAAAGGTATCTTATTTCCCCTACTTCTTATTACTCCATCCATCCCTAGATAGTAGACTTTACTACAAGCTAAGACTGGGTGGGTAATGTCGTTTCAAGATCAAAGCATATGGCTTTGATTGTTGTCGGGTTATTTATTACCAGCTTTTTTTCATCACTTTACAACTTCAAATCACAAATAATAAAGACCCTGGTTTTTTAAGTACATCACAAGTAGTACATGTGCCAGTGTGAGGATGCTTAAAACTCAGATTGAAATGTGTATTGAAGATATTTCTATAAAAACTCTCTTGAACAGGACTGTGTTGATTTTACTTAAAAAACTCCAAGTATATTTCAAACATCTTACAAATATTGAGATTTCCAAAAATATTTTTTGTATGTGGATTTTTTTTTTATATCAATGACTTGTGTACTTGGGAAAAAATTGAATATGTTGCTTCACCATTTCAATGTCACTTTCATAGATCTTATTAGAAAGTGTGTGCTTTCCTCTCCTGTCTGTTGGAGGAACACCTGTAGATCGTCTACATTTCCGTACATTGTCATATATTTTTGCTTATGTCTAAAGTTTTAAGCAAAAACAATTTTCATACTAGTTTACTTATTAACAACACTTTTAACTCTTTATGGTAAAGTACCTTGTTTGATATTCTTTTAGGCCGACCAACTTCCATACAATAAATGATGTTTGGAGATTCCATGACCCTCGTAGCCGAAAGTCTTTGAAACTTTCTTTACTCTCTTCAGAATTTTTTTTTACAATCATATCTACAATCATGATTATTTGATTGGAAAGATTTTTCTTTTTTCTGCACACCGTTTCTACCTACATACTCTTTTCCTGTATCTCGAAGTGTCTTTGACATCTTTCTCTTCCAAAACAATGCTCGCCTTACCCTTTTCCTTGTTCTCTTCACTTTATTTTCACCGTCTTCTTATGAAACAGACCCATCGTTTGGTTGAAAATCCCTGTCCTGGTTGGTGTCATCTGCTGGCTCTGCTAAAAACAAACATTTTTAATATCTAATTTAAACTATTTTATCTGATCATAATTATAATAATAGAATTCAATGTAAAGAATAGTTACAATGTGGGATAAATATGTTTTAAATGGTACTGAGTCTAAGATCAATTGAGAATTAAGATGTGAATGCTGTCTTTAATATCTAAGAAGCTATCAATATTGACGAAATTAGTCAAAATAACAATATAACAAATTAATAAATAGAATTATGATATTAGAAGTGATGTAAAAGACATTAATCCTATATTAGATGACAAGTTTAACGTTAAATTACTGCCCTTCACAAATTCTAAAAAGATCTTAACATATTAAAAAATGTGAGTCAATTCACATATAATATAAAAATAAACATGTTAAAATACATGTAATAATAACAACACATGAGTCAAGTAAAGTTGAATACACATTATGATGAAAAAATTACAAGTTATAAAGTTAAGGTAGACAGTTGTCAAATGGTAGAGAATAAAAATTAAATAAATGTGAATTGAAAATTGAATTATATTCTTATCTTTATATTGAAATTCCCTTGTTCCTTGTGATGCTGAATGTGAATCAATAACTAATCGACATGTTTCGACATGTCGTCGGCGTCATCCTCAGGACATTAAAGATTCCTGAAATGAGTTCCTTCAGCAGAAAATGGAATAGAACTCTAATTCTATTCTATTTTATCTGCTTTTTTGTTAACTGTATTTAATCCTTTTTAAATAATTTTCACTAAATGATCTAAGCTAACAAAAATAAAATCTAATGCCATGACAAACCAACATCATTTTATTGATGGCCTGTGTGAAACATTCTATTAATATATTCTTATGTGTAACTTATCATTACAAGGCAATCATTTTACTTATTTATTCATTAAAAAGTGAGCAAAAAGTAATTAATTTTTTGTTTAATGTATTGAATAACCATAAATAAAACATTACTTATACCAAAAGGGTTATGTTGAAGAATGTTTTTATAGGCCTATGGTAACAATTAAGTACATTTTATTTTACCTTCAGGATCAGTACTTCTACTCTCTCTTTGTTCATGATTTATTTGGCTATTTTCTTCACATTCTTCCATTATAAAAACTACAATTTAAAATCAAATAATAATCACCAGATTTCACTCAAATCAACGAAAAAGTGGTCATCGGTTTGCGTGATTTGCAAAACAGTTTGGAGCCAAAGAGGTATTAATTAGTACACTAGTATCCCTTTGCCTCCAAAGAGCATATATGTTTTGTTCAGTAGTTCCTAAGAAAAGTCACTAGAAAGCAGCACAAATCAATCAGTACACAAATATCCCTTTGCCACCAAAGAGTTTGGCATTCAAATTACACAATGGGTAAGTTATCTCAAAATGTATGGTATTGCCACTTAAACCCCTTTGCTTCTGACCGCCTCAATTCTTATTTTCCCATCAAAATGACTTTAAGGATAATTTTATAAGCAGAAATTTCCCATTTTAGTCATAACTACGCAATTATTTAAGATTCGAAATAACCTATGGTTGTAAATTTGTAGTACCATTAGAATTAAATCCTTTTTTTTTATATAAAAAGTTTTTGAGCTATAAGCAAATATATTTATTTGTGGAAGTCTGAAAGTGTAAAATTGATTTTTATACACTTTTGGAAAAAGATATTACTCTATCTCTCATTGTTTCTGTAATAGTGTATATTGTTTGTATATGTGCTCTTTGTTGAAGAGTTTCTGCCACGTGTATATTATTTCGTTTAACACATCTTAAGAATGTTTAGTAAATATCTCTATTTTAAGATAAAAGAGAGGGTCTGTGCGCCCCATCGTACTATTTATTTTTATCATCTCGGGTATTTGCAACTTGCACTAATTTATGGCTAGAAACATGTTGTGCTTTAAGCCAGGAATGAACCCCGGTCTTCCGATCGAAGTCTATACAACTTTATATTTTATGACCAACATGAATGTTAATGTCCTCGCTTGATAATACTAATAGTGTGTGACATGTGGCAACAATAGACCCAGCCCGGGGCTGGTCCAGTACCCCCCACATGGGGAAGGAGAGGGGAGGTGAAAGTACCATGTCGAGCTATATAAGCGCCCTCCACATTACTCATGTCAAATCACACCATTCTCTACAGCCCTGACTGACACCGTCACTCCAAACCAAAAAATGGCCTTCAAGGTAAGGTTAGACTGGGCCTCGACCGGTGGTGGGATCATTGTGAGCGTGGAGAGTTTGGTTCGAATCTTGTGGCGTTGAATATTTAGTTTTGACTAGGCGCTAGTTGTTTTGTTGCAGAGTGTCTTACTGCTCACTCTGACGATCGCCACTTGCATTACATAACTGTTACAGGAGCAAAGCGACGACCTTTAAGGATGTAGGGTGCTTTAAATGCAGAGTATAAAACCGATAATTTAATATCTAATTAAAGTAATTAAATATATTTGAATAACCGACCAAATTATAACCAAATCACCAACGTAAACATAGTTATTTCACGCCGTATTTATCGATAAATTACATACAATCGAACCAAAAATCGGATAGAAGTACGGTTTTCTGTAGTCCGTATTAGCAGAGCTAAATTGGATCAAGGAAATATATTTTTATTTAAACATTTGTTCTATCTCTTATTGTTAATTATTATATGGTACTTTTTTCATCTAAATCATTGATTTCTAATAAAATCTATGGAATGTATTCTAAATACGACGTCTGGTTCGAACTTGTGTAACTTACCCAAGTGGTTTGAGATTGGCTCCTAAGTCTATTATAAGTACAGTTTATACCAATAAAACATAACAGTGATCAGTATGCTTAGCATTTGCGTGTATTGGATTGTATATGTCATAGATGACATGCCAAGGGATTTATCTCCAAGCCAAACCGAATACAAAATAAATGGATTGGCCAGCAAACAACCTTTAATATCTGGCCGAGTATATTGATATTTTTTATTATTTAATTTAAGATGTGCCAACTGGAAACTAAATATTAAATCATCGCCATTTGCATTATTAGAAGAATATTTTCATTTGCATGAATATTTAATTTTTCCATAGGAGGCAAATTGTTATCCCAAACGCTACACGAATAAATGAGGTTGTTTTTAATGATTCCTTCGGTTTAAGTCTGTTTTATTTAATAAATTAATGATTCGTGGAGTGTTGTTATTGTGAAACTACATTTTTACTCAGGACTAGCGTTATAAAAAAAAAATGTTTATTTTAATTTTTTATTATAATCATCATTTAGCCGGTTTTAAAATCCCGTTTCCCTTGTATTTAAACATATTAACTTTCCTATTAATTATTGAACTGTCTCTTTATATTATAAATCCAGTTAATTTAATAAAATAATAATTGTAATGTTCTAGTGCATCGTTTCGCCGCCGTGTTGGCTGTGGCTAACGCCGGCTACTGGGTGGTCCCGCCGTCTCATACGGTGCTCCCCGCTCTTTCTTACGCGCCCCCGCCTACGCCTCTGCCGCGTACGCACCCGCCGCCATCACCTCCCAGCACTCCAACATCCTGAGGACTCCCGGTAACTTGGGACAGGTGTCCACCTACTCCAAGACCATCGACACTCCTTACTCCAGCGTCTCCAAGTCTGACGTGCGAGTGAGCAACGACGCTCTCGCCTACGGCGCCGTCCCCGCCTACTCCTCCTACGCTGCCCCCGCTTACCACGGAGCCTACGCCGCCCCTGCCCTGGCCGGTCATGCCTACGCCGCCCCTGCCCTAGCCGCTCGTGCTTACGCCGCTCCCGCCGTGGCTGCCCATGGTGGTCTTTTGGGCGTCGCTTACTCTGCTGCCCCCATCGTCTCCCACATGACCTACAGCAACGCCTATGGCATCAACTACGCCTACTAAGCTTGCCAAGTTTCATAACGTTAATTTATTTCTTCTTATTTTGTAAATAATGCTCTGTAACAT
>JBCFYV010001250.1:0-52197 GCA_039000515.1 Timema cristinae | reverse complement strand
TTTCAACAGAAGTAATCTTTTTTAAACAACATACAAATAACACACCAAAATTCAAAGAATGAATTCATTCAACTGACAGCAGCATGGGCTTGATGGAGCTGAGGGATGGGGGTGGATGAAACAAGACTTTGTGGTATTGGCGGGGGTGAGTGGAGGAAGCCGAACAAGTCGTCTCAGTTGCAATAAGAACTTATCTCAGGCTGATGAGGTGCTGGTAAGCATAATCATCATAAATGAGACGTGTTCCAATCAGACAACTCAGTTCTCCAGTTTGTGAATGTGAGGAATGCCAGGTCTCCACCATGGTTCGGATTCCACGTTAAACTGTAGGTCCTCCATTTCATCTCACAATCACCCTACCATTACACATTAGCGTAAGTGCATATAACCCGAACGGGTAGTAAGACGCGGTGCTAATAATAATAATAGTTCTCCAGTTACAGAGTTTAGACTATATTGTTCCTACTATTTTAAGCTTGCAAGCACTGTATTGCCTAAAATCACTAACAAATTCCAGTAAACTCCTTTATGGTGAAATTCCTTGTGTTTTCACGGGTTTTTCCAGACACAAAAAAAATCCCTTTATTTGCCGGTTTTTCCTGTTTTCCGTGTGTGGCAACCCTGACTTTGTATGTTATATCGGAAGAAAAAATTTACAAGCTTTGTTCTGGTAGCTGTGTTAACTTTCCAGAACTGTAAAGTACTTATGAAGACGCTGATGGACTATTGTTATTATATGCAGCACCTAGTATAAAATTGCCAGTCAAGGTGTGTGATTAACTCTGAAAACACAGATGTTTCATTATGTGTCTTGCCTTTCAAAGCTTTATGAAACCTAGGTTATTTCAAAAATGTGGTAATAAAGTGCAAACAAACATGTTTGATACTTATTAGTGAATCTATTGGTTAATATTTATGCCGGGTTATTCTCGGATTACTGTATTTACTGGATGTGATGTAGGTGCATTTTCTGGAAAAGTCAAACTAAAAGCATATGGCATTCTATCAATGATAAGGATGGGCAAAAAGCATTCAAGCAGTTAGCTAAATAATTGGAGTTATCTGAAAACTTAAATTCATGGTGTCTACTCCACTTGATCAATGAAATTTCATGACTTTTCCCCTGATCACTTCATAAAATTCCCCGACTCAAAAGTATGTCACACACTTCCAACTTTACGCTGACTCCCTCCCCCCTATGTTTTTTATTAATATTTTTTATGAATAATAATAATAAGTTTTTAAATTTAAATAAACATGTTTTTTCTTTGTATTACCATAGTCTACTAGGAATTATAAAATTATAAAATATATTACACAACTAAAAAAAAAAAAGACAGTTTGAATCATTTTGTAATTCCTTAATTTAGTGGTTATTATATTTAATATTTTGAGTAAAATAACATTTTCTCAGATTTATTATTATTATTATTATTATGATAGTAATAACAATGATGATGATGATAATAATAATAATAATAATAATAATAATACTGATAAAATCACTATCTTAAGTATTTATGATTTGACAACCTTTTGAAATAAACTACAGAGTTTCGAGTCACCATTTTATATCGATTAGATCAGCTGCAGGCAAACTACGGCCTGTAGGCTGCAGGATTTTGGACAGTTGCAGACATCCCATCAATGATAACAGTTTTAATAATTACTAAACAGCATTTAGATAGGCTAAGAAGCAACATGAGTCATGACATATATACATTTATTTGCTATTGTAGCATTAGCCACAAGCTACCCGCAACCAAAGAAAACAATCGACTTACCAATTATACCGACACCATCAGCGGCCGGCCCGGCTACACGACTACACGGCCCATCGGAACACTCACACCCGATCAAGACGACTACACGGCCCATCGGAACACTCACAACCGATCAAGACGACTACACGGCCCATCGGAACACTCACACCCGATCAAGACGACTACACGGCCCATTGGAACACTCACACCCGATCAAGACGACTACACGGCCCATTGGAACACTCACAACCGATCAAGACGACTACACGGTCCATTGGAACACTCACACCCGAACAAGACGACTAATCCCGAAATACTGAGAGCCGAGCCAATTCCAACGCTCAGCAATGACTTCTCCGAACCAAAGATCTTCTGTTAGAAAGAAGAAACACTTCACCAGTGCCCAAGTCTGCCATCTAGACGCTCGTAGAACATTCCACGCCTCATTATGGTCTTTGCCCCCCCCCCCCCCCCCCTCTCACCCCTAGTCTTCCCTTCGTTCCGTGTGCTGTGAACTGTGCTTTCTGTATAAAAGAGTGACCGTGTGGGTTAAGCTTCACTCTGAGACTGGCTTTGGAAATAGCTTGTGTGAGCTACGGCTTCGAATATAACCCATGTAAGATAAATTCCTTTTCGGCATAATCTTTATTGTCCAAAATTCACTTTCGGCTCCTAGTAATTATTTCAAATATTAAAAAAAAAACTCTAACTTTAAACTTTGCGCGTATTACTGATGTCAAGTATTGGTGGACTTAAGCTTTGAACTTTTAACAGAGATCAAATATGATATCGTTCAATATAACGTCTTTTACACTTGTATTTATTTCAAATATTAACAAACTTTAATGAACTGAAATATGATTTCGTTTTCAATAATATCTCTTTCACACTTGTAATTATTTCTAATATTGATGGGCCTTAACTTTGAACTTTGCCCGTAGTGTTTATGTCGAGTATTAAGTTTAGGAGCTGGACAAAAGTAGAACATCTAGTGATGTCAATATTTTTTGAGTACTATATGTTTTCTCTGAGCATAAAGAACTTAAGCTTTACTCTCTTACTGGGAAGCATTTGTCTAGAAATGCTGTTTATATTACTCCATGTTAGATGTTAGGTTTGTCTTTTGCTTATTGAAATATAATGTCATTAGATTCCGTCTATGGAATTGTTCTGTTCATATTTAACTTTAAATGTTCTCTCATGAACTTAGAGTACTAGGCGCCATCAGCGCATGTAAGAGGTTAGTGATAGCCGCCATAACGACTAGGTGATGGGTGGATATTTGTTAAGTGTTGGCGAGCTAATATGGGTTTATCTAAATAACGTCAACATAAGTTTTCTATAATTTGTGGGATCTTGTATATTTTTCCCGTTTATGGGACGAAGAGAGGAAAGATGACTGGCAGGAAACAACTTTAAATATTGTTATGTGGAACATTGACATTTACCCTGAGGTTATATTGAGGAGTTATTCATTGTTGTTTCGGCCTAACCAAGTTTGTTATTAGCGAGGCTAATCGCTTATAAGTCCTGCGCCCTCCTTATGAGGCCATGACGCAAGATTGTATATATTGTATATCCTATCTTTTCTTGAGATTATTGATCTCAATATATTGTCTATATCTTTTTGAATCTTAATAAACATCTCTTTACTATAATGTTTGTACTTACCTTTTAATACGTTCATCCTTAGGTAGGATACTGCTAGCTAAAATATGTTGTCTAATTATCAAACCAGAGGTGTAATTACGATCTTAGTTGATGGCATATATTATTGGGGGTGACCGTGGGGACGAGTCCCGCAATAGTTCTTATTGCGTGTGCTGGGTATCAGTTAGGTTTTGCCCAGTTTTTCTTTGCTCTTTTTACTCACCCAGCACACTCTAATTTTTTTTTACTAACTTACATTTATTATTATGTTGTTTTTTTTTGTATTTGAACACGCCTAATTAGGCATAATTGTTCACTATCACAAATTAGATTTTATTTGCTACTTTATTTGTGTACCAAAGTTATATGGTTATATAACTAATAAATATATTTTTGAGTGAAAATAAATTTCATAGTAGATTTGTGTCACATGCGGCCTTTAGAGGCCATAAAGATGTCCATGTGACCCTTGGGGGAAAAAAGTTTGCCCACCTCTGGGTTAAATGATCGATACTTGTAGAATGCTACCAAATATATTCCTTCTCTATAAACCCCAAGGAACATAAAAATCATAGTGAACATTTGTCCCCCCTATTTTTAGACACTTGGCTAATGGACTAATTTTGTCTTTTGTCAACAAAATCAATACATGCAAAAAGTGTGCTCGACCTATCCTTAAACCATTACTGTCCAGACTTAAAAAATGTAATGCAATTTGAATAACCATATTATAATTTTGGTCGGAAGAACATTTAGTTGCCGAAGTTACTCAAACAATTTTAATATACTCATATATAGTATCATGTCATCTGCAGCTGTCACTTTTGATAAATATTATCAATACTTAAGAAATGACACAAATAATATAGTAAAATGCTGTCATAGAAATAGTTTAAATGTTATAAGCTGTTCTTCCAACCAAGATCAGGCCTTAAATTAGCTTTTTTTATAACAACCTTCTCCATTTTTAGGACAGCCAATAAAAAGAAATAGGTCCATAGTTATTGATATCACATCTATCCCATACATTTGTAAATAGTAGTAACTTTAAAGCTATCTTCAAAATATATGGAAGAACCTTCAAAAAACGATTTATTAATTAATAGTTTTATTTAATATGCATTATTTAATATATATTCTTTTTTCAAACATACACATATATATTGAATGATTACTAATTTTAATTCTTAGTAAAAATGTGTCTGGTTGGTAATAGATATTGATAATTTACCATAACTAATAGCAAAATATAGTTTTTTTCATCTTTCCTAAAATATCTTGCCCTAAAATACCGCATTCATAAACAAGCCATTCCATTCCTTCTAATCAAAGATATTAAATAGATACCTAGTTTATTTTAGCAAGATTAGGACATACCCTTATTTTCTGATGCAATAAAAAAATTAATTCAATGCATGGAACATTAGGTTTTGTAATGTTTTGAAATGTTGGGATTAATTATTGTCTGTTAAAATATCTAAATGCATGCTAGAATATCTACAATAGCATTTCAATATCTCAATTTGGAAGGTTCACAGTTGATATCGATTCTTATGTGTGATAGTTAACTTCATATAATTTCACTATTATTGATTCATCCTAACCCGAGATCTGAAGTAAACAAACATTCCCATATCACTACGCAAAGGACCTGCATGATTGGTGGAATACTAGTGCAATATTTTAAACAGGCGTGACCATGTATAGTCAGTACCATGGCAAAGTCACTAAGAATTTTTGTATTTTTTAATGCTTTTAAATTTCTTGTCTTATGTTTAACAATACTCGGGCCACACTCAGCAAACACATTAAATACACGGGAAGCACTCAACACACACAACCGTCGACTGACCGTTGCTGACTTGACGTCAACATGTGATAAGGACTGTACCATTGGGTCCTTCAACGCTGAGTCAGGAGTTTGTTGGTATTCGAATAGCGCTTGCAAAACTTTAAGTATAATTTCTAGATCAAATGAAGGGATGATTTTAGTTATAATAATTTTCTAGTGTTATTTTGAAACAAGTTTGATACAAAGAAATAGAAGGGTCTATTTAGTGAAAGGATACAAATGAAAGTCCGTTCAATAGTAAATCAGAGCATAGACGTCCATGTGGATTTGTTTACATGAGGTCTCAACTTAGTATGAATCAACAATAGAATATGTTCAAAATATTTTTAATCAGGAAAATATGAGAATTATTCATTTGCAAGAATTAATTAGTTTTCAAACTACTCCCAATATCATTGCCGAGGAAACTGCAAATCTTATGGGGAAAAGCTTAATCTCACTCTCTCTCAGTTAACTGTTGACAAATCTCCTTGCTCTTAGTTAAATTAGGTAGTGTAATGGTTAGGAGCTAATGAAAACCTCGACTAACCAGTGTTGTGAAACTTGTCTTATAATTAAGGGGAGAGTGGCCATATAAAAACAAGAAAATGACAACGTTGGTTTCTCAATAGTAACCATGCAGTACCCTCAGCGATGATATCCAGTGTAGAAAGGTAATGTGTGTGGAAATTTATTCAAGTTTAAGATTGATGATTTCCAGGAAATGCCACGCAATAGAGGCAATCGTTTATCCTGCGGCTTCTGCCAAGTACATTTTTACTTCTAATATGAGAAGATTTACAATAATCTATTATCATTATTAGTTTCACCAATTTTTTTGTATTAATCAATTATTAAAATATTACTGATTACAAAATTTAAAGAAATCCAACTTAGGTTTGATGATATACTTAACCCTAGTATTCGCCAAGGGTGAGATTTTTCTCTCTCTATGAAATTATGATAGATTTTATGTTTTTCTAACACTTATACATAAAAACAAATAAGCAAATTTAGGATTATAACAAAACAAATTATGTGAAAAGAATTCTAAGATGTTAAAAAAGATCTTAGAAAATTCCCTAAATTGCTGTGCGGTCCTTTAGAGTTCTATTTTATTAGGGCATGCTCTTCAATTCCTTTTAACAAAATTATTATAAAAACAATAGTTGATTGAAGTTTTTATTTATTCACACATGAATGTTTAGAAAGGTTAGGTTAAGCTTGGTTGGGTTTGTTTTAGTTTAAAACATTATACATATTGTGCACAAAAATAAACGCATTTCCTATACAGTTGGTGTTTTTTATAATTTATAATTTTTTCACAATATTTGTTTTGTTGTAATCATAAATTAGCTTATATTGACCCAATTAAACTAATTTTCCCACACACTGTTCTTTTTAAAATATCAACCAACTAAGATACTGTAAATCATTTGTGTGATGAGTTTAAACTCCACAATAAAGAATAGAATGATTTTTTTTTGTGGTGAACTAATAATTTAGAAGATTTTTTTCCTGCTGCCCTTCAGCAGACATGTGATGAAGTAGAGTCAACTTTTGAGATTTTTTAAGTAGTATATTAAACTTAAGAATTAAAATTATGATATATGGTCTGCCATTTGTGGATAAATGCAGACTTTTAATAAAGATGTTTATTTGAGAAATGTTTAGAATAGAGTCCATTCAGAGGTAATCCAATTCAGTCATCTATCTTATTCTTATAAAAGAGCAACGAGGACACAAGTATCATATTGACCCAAAAATAGGCCATTCCCGAATATAGGCTACAAGACTACAACATATGGGGTCATACTTAAATTAAGTAAAGCTTACCCCCCTGCCTCCCTTCAAGTAAGGGATTGTAAGATTTTCCTTTCCCCACTTTAATTTTATGTAATTTTTTACAATTTGGAATATTATATTTTAATCATTTTTATACATAAGGATTTCTAACAAAGCGAATGATATGAAATTTTATAATAATTTCATTGTATTAGAATTTGGTGTAACACATCATTGGCAAATGAAATATAAGTGAAATTTTATAATTAATATATTTATTTTCTGACAAAAAATAATTAGCTTTGTCTCTTTATAAACAATGATAATAAACCTTACGTAAAATGTAAGAAAATACTGAACCACTCCCAAAAACCATTACATAATATAAGTACAGCCCCTATGACCTTGTTGATAGAAGAATAAATTATTCCAGTCTGAAAATAAGTGGACTTTGAAAAGAAGCAGATACACCATAATCACTCCTATCGTTACAAGAACTAAGTTTTTGCAAATTTTACAAACAATATTTTTAAATTTAGTTTTAAATGTGTGTCTGTCCTGTCCGAATTTTTTTTTATAAGATTGGCCATGTAGAAGATTCTTAATGTAGTAAATAAAATATACCAAGCATTGTCACAATAGAATAGTAGTCATAACTAACATACTGCCTTTTTATTTTATCAGCCATTTTGATTCAATCATATTTTGCTATGAAACACATTTTAGCTTAAAGATATATCTTAACAACAGCAACTATTTTAGTGCAAAGTTATACTTATTAGTGTGTCAAGTGTTTTAATTTTTAAATAACCTGATCAAAGTTAACTGATAAAAAACCCATCTTTCAAAGCCATTAAAATTATTTTGATATAGCACATTCATCAAATAAAAGGCACAACATTTGTTACTATCTAAGGGTGCGATTATAAGCTGCACTGAGGTTTAATAAAGGCTGTTTTTGCACATACCCCCCTTCCTCCCCCAAAAGTGAGAACTATTTTCAGGTGAATACTGTAATATTTTATGTGCAAAGGTTTCCAGCTCATAAGAATGTATTCTCTACCTTTTAAAATTAAAATACCTCTAAAACAGTAACAGAAAGACAAGTTTCTGACTGATGGTGCTCCCCATCTTACTACCTGTCAGAACTTTCCAAATATCTACAATATTGAGGGAGGAATGAGGATGACAGAATTCAGAGGAAATACTCCTACATTTTAATGATAGGAAAGTGCGAAACCGTTGAGGAAAAACATATTTCAGTACAGAAAACTATGCGAGATCGACATCTTTGTCTATGTGACCTCCAGTGGATGTTGTACATAGTAGTTTTAAGTTTCAGCCAAGAACAATGGAGACATTATACATCCTAAGCTATTGTACAATTTTCATTGGAGGGACCTTACTTGACAGCTAGAAAAGTTACAAGATCTACTTTCACATATTCATACATCAGTTCAAACAGGATGTTCAGCCAAACTGTATTTTAAAATTCCCTTACTTTCCAGGTTTCCCAGAACCAATGTGTTTTTCCAGCCACTTTATATAAATATTAAGTTTATTACAAACATTATTTTACCATGATTGCAACTTAATGTGATAATATTAACAAGAACACAACTTAATGTAATAATAGTTTTAGACATATACACATTCTGAAATTGTGTCACTCAATGAAGGATCAAAGATATCAGCATAAGGTAATGGGATATTGGGTAATGCAATTTAAGTTGGACTTAATTGAGATCACACTGAACCACTAAAAGATCGCATTATACTAGTACAGTTTAAAATTGTTATGAGAAACATTCTCTTTTAACTCATTCTTCCTATAAAGTAAATGAACTTTCACGCATGCATGGAACCATGACTAAACTTTGGCTTTAGACATGTGGTAGAGGAGTGGAGAGATAACGTAGAAAGGTAGAGATATAACATGTTGACTTTGAGAATTTAATAGTATTCTCAACTTTATATATGTTTCTATGTACAGTTGTGACACATTCCTGAAAACACTTGTTTTCTTACAGATTTTTTTATTTCACTCAATTTTTGACCAATAAGTTAACATGTGTTTTAGCTAATGTTACTTTCTAATGTAATTTTTCATGCTAAATTCAAATCTATTGTTAGTTCTTCAGTGTCAAAAATTGTGGTACAGTTGATCACAAGAAAATGTAGATTTCAGTAAGATGTCATAAATTCATCAGAAAATAAAAATTTAAATTTATTAAAATATTTTATATAATCTACATTATTAAAATTAGGTCCTATATTATAGATTTAACACATATAAATGATAATGTTGCTTCTATAGATAAATATTTAAACATCAATGTTTGATGGGCCATTTCTTTGCTCTAATTACAGCTTTACATCTTTTTGACATGGAATGCACCAATTTCACATTACTGTAGATAAAAGTGGACGTATTTTTGAAGAAAACACATAAACATTCCAGAAATGTTAGAACATTTCCTATATTTTCAATGACCAATAAAATACCTTGACATTTCCCTGTCATGTTATCTGCAGCTGATATATATATATATAAAAAAATAATCATCAATACCTACAAAATAACACTAGTGAGCAGCTATAGCACTGACCTTGTTCAATGTGGTGTAATATCGAGATGTCCCAAAGTATTCAGGGCACACCTGGTACAGATCTAAGCAGTAAGAACCGAGCCAAGACCGCGTGAACTGTTCAAACTCTGGGGCCCCTGGCGAGTAGTTTAAAACCCCTGGGTCTACCATATAGTCCAACAGGGCTCCCACACACTTGTTGTGAAGGCGCAGTAAGTTGTTGGGCTCCTACAACACCAAAGTTTGTCAGAGAAGATGAGAGCCCTTGCACCTGAACCAACTGTTCACCTCAATGGAACAATTAACTCCTTTGAACAGCATACAATTAAATCATATTTTGAATGGTCTGTGGGCAAATTGACCTATAAAACATGAGAGTACTTTTGCTTCTTTTTATTTTTTATCAATTCAAATATATTAGAGAGATAGTAATAATTTCCTTTTTTCAATTTTGGAAAATTTTGTCATCCCAGTGATTTTATTTATACATTTTTTGAGTTCTACTTCAGTTTTAAATAGCAATTCTGTCACCTAGTGTGAAATTGTAAATAGTAGTAAAATGAGGTGGCCCAATGACTAAATTATTATATAATAAAGGAAATTGATAAAAATAAAGGAAAGGAAAATAAATTACTAAGAGAAAAATTGATGAAGAAAGCCCACCTAGGGAAAGAGGAAAAATGTGGGAAGAATCCAATGTACAAAGGTGACATCTTCTTCCCTTCTTTGTCTTCTTTAGTAGTAGTCACACCCACATTTTAACACATCGTTGCCTTTATCAAACACAAAGAAGAAAGAACAAATAACACAAACAATGGATTACTCCATTTTGAATTTAATGGAGTAATCCATTGTTTGTGTTATCTGTACTCTCTTCTTTCTGTTTGATAAAGGCAACAATGCCGAAATATTATTCTATTTGTGTTAAAATGTGTGTGTGACTACTTTGTAACGTATACATTTAATGTCTTCTTTATTATCAACGAGCCCCGCATTGAATGCCAATTGTAAAGTATACATTTAATCTAGCTGTCTTCTTGCCTCACGTTGTATGTCAATTGTAACGATTACAAATGAATCTTCTTGTCGTGCCATTTCTTATAAAACCTCCACGTTGAGCGCCATTTGTAACAATTATATATATATTTTCAGAGGTTATATAATTGGGTGATATTGTTGAATATTAAGACTTCCTCGTACTTTATATGTTAAGTTTTATTTGCACATTATTTTATCAATTACATAAGACTAGTAGTCAGTCTCAACCACCTAAGACGAGGATTTTATCTCAACTACTTAAGACGAGGAGTTCATTTCAACTAACTCAGACGAGTAGAGAGTCTCAACTGGCGTCAGCAAGCCAAGCGTCTTACTGCCTTGTTGATTGTGAACCCCGTAGAAAAAGATCTCGAATTTCTTTTCATCGACCAATAGGGAAATTATCTTTGAGCGCGAAACTAAATCTGGCTTGGCGTCTCTATACACCTGCTATTCTTTTACTACGTAATATTACCAGGAATTCAGACCATGCCCTTGACACGTGCAGCTAAATGAAATAAAAAAAGAAACATGGCCGCTTCTTAGAAAAGATAAGTTTAAATCAAGTCAACTGAAAAAAGGAAATATGATCTCAAATGTTAATAAAGCCAGGAAAATTGATATCATTACAACTTCTACTATAAAAGACAGAAGAAAGGAAGAAGATGTCACCTTTGTGCATTGGATTCTTCCCACATCTTTCCTCTTTCTCTAGGTGGGCTTTCTTCATCAATTTTTCTCTTAGTAATTTATTTTTCCTTTTTCTTTAGTTTGATCAATGTTATATATATATATATATATATATATATATATATATATATATATATATATATATATATATATATATATATATATATATATATATATATATATTATATATATATATATATATATATATAAAAAACACTATGCAATATCATTATTAAATTAAACTATATCAGGGTCAACCCTCACCAAATTTTTCAACATAAAAAATTATATATATAAATAATTTTTTATGTTGAAAAATTTGGTGGGGGTTGACCCCTGATATAGTTTAATTTACTAATGATATTGCATGATATTGTGAAGTGAAATAAAACAGGGTGTGAAGAAACTCGTACCTGTGTCAGTGTTGAAGAAAAGGCCACATCTCCTGTAGTTCTGTTAATCTGGGCCCATGCGTTGCTCATCAGACGTTCCAATAACAGAGGCAAGGGTTGGACAACTAGGAGTTGGGTACATGTGGCCCTCTCTGATAACCATTGCAAGACTTTCAACACCTACATAAGGTCAATGATTATCTTAACTACATTGGTTGCAAAGAAACATCTAATACATAAAGTGACATAGTTTAAATGTCAATCAGACATCTTTGAAACACATTTGTTTTAGTTTGAATTGAAGCAAATATTATCTGCAAATTTTGAATAGTTATTGAAACAAATCGTTCTATTTAAATAATAAATATGATAAAATTATGATGTTGGATAAAAAGTTACACTTATATATAAAAAAAGGGTAGATGGGATCCCTAATGCTCTGGAAAAATGTCGGGAATTTATCCATTCCTGAGAGATGGGCAGGAAAGACCCTTTCCTAGCCAGGTTTTGGGTGGCTTATTGTTCCAGCAGGTACTACTGGCTCAATCCATTTTGGAGACAATCATCTTCATTGTTCTGAGCAATCTTGGAGGGGGGTATTTTACTGCCTGTGGTGAGAAAATGATTGTGCTCTGTCTATCAACAGTTATTTGTTAGGCTCAGCAAGAGAGAGAGCTTGTAAGATTTATAGAAGGACAGAGAAAGATTATACTCTATCATCTTTTGGGACATAGAAATGAAATTAACATATTTTAGGCACATTGTAGAATGTTCAATGGCCTAATACTTCATCAATTTTTTTTTAGTTTTATTTGATTCTAATTATTGAATTATATGAAATGCTAATTGATATCAATATTATTAAAACTTCTACAAAAGAATTATTACTATACAATAATCAGTGTGTATAACACAGTTTGGAGGTGATGTGAATTATTCAAATATTCTCACTGGCCGACACTTTTTGGTGGCCAAATGGTCACTCTTGCAATAGATCTCACTCAGTACTTGTTTACAAACTTTGAAGTACTCTTGCAGTAACTTCTTGCTGCTAAAAATATGGAGTCAGACATTACTGACCCAACACCCTGTCTCCTAACAGCAATTAAAACAGCTTTTTTTTTCTCACCCCATCACCACCACTTTGTAGTTATGATCAATGTTTTTATTTTGTGCTATTACATATCATTATATTACTATGATTGAACTGTAGAATAAGAAGCACAAATAATATCAAAAACATTAACACATATTTACAAACACTTCCATATTTCAATGCCACATGGAATCTTCCTCAAGAGGTAAAAGATTGAACATCTTTTACCACACTGGATGGTGCTATTTACCATGTGATCATGTTGAATTTATAGGATTAGTGTCCAAACACCACACCAGATGGTGCTATTTACCATGTGATCATGTTGAATTTATAGGATTAGTGTCCAAACACCACACCAGATGGTGCTATTTACCATGTGATCATGTTGAATTTATAGGATTAGTGTCCAAACACCACACCAGATGGTGCTATTTACCATGTGATCATGTTGAATTTATAGGATTAGTGTCCAAACACCACACCAGATGGTGCTATTTACCATGTGATCATGTTGAATTTATAGGATTAGTGTCCAAACACCACACCAGATGGTGCTCTTTACCATGTAATCAAGTTGAATTTATAAGACTATGGTCCAAAATTAATCTAATATTTTTTTCAATGTATAACTCTTTTTTTTTATCATCATTGCTTTAGCAAATTTAATTGAGATATGATTCAATTCAATAATTATTCAAATTCGCAAATACTATTTGCTTTGATTTGAACTCAAAAAACCTGCTTCGCATATGTCTTTTACTTCATTTTCTGCAATTCTATCAAATTTATTTGGTCACATTATGCTTAATACACTTTATTTTATTTAACAATAGAAGAAGTATCCTGTGTTATCCTGAATAATAGTTTCTTTGACTCAAACAGACAGAAAAAATTCTCATTTTATTTCTTCCGACCTAGTTTTTAATAAATTTGAAAAAATCTCATCAAAAATTTAGAATTTCAGCTTTGAGGTGCACATATTTTTAAGGGCTAGTATTTTTAAAATTTTATCCTTTTGTGTGAGGTAGATATTGCGCAATGCTCAAGAGTGACAAACTTTTTATTTTATTAACATAGATAATAGCCCCCCACTCACTAGCGTTCATGTCTTGGGATAAGCCTAATCCTTAAGGAAAGAATACAAGTTAGTGGGTGACGCATGTTCAAACGCGGATTCCTCACAGCCGGTCCCTTCGGTGAATCCATCAGGAAAGAGTGCAAGTTAGTGGTTAGGAGGAATGATGCCTGCCCAAAAACCGATTCCTAACAGCTAGTCCTGTCATACTTTTATAAAGAGCAAGCCACTCACTAGAGTTATTTCCTGACGTTCCGTCATTTCTCATTCTTGAGTCAGTGGTGTGACAAGAGGCTGTGTGTGCATTCATTTCTTATATTTTTTGCTTTGGCAAGGATTTTTATTTTTAGTGTTATGGAAGATTTGGAAATCATTAGGTTCATTTGCCCTTAACTCACGCAAAAGCTGCATGTGGTTATACATCTCATGCTGAGAAAGCCACTTTTTCGACCACAGACATTTTTTATTCCTTCTTTTAAATAATAAAAGAGTGGGTAATCTGATGGAAGCTGCTGCTATTTGTCTTTTACAGCTCATTTTAGTACTGTACCATATGACAAACTAAAAATCTTCCAGGTATAAGTAAAAGGATGAGCTAGCGAGATAATTGCTTGAAACGTCATGAAAACCACCCACTAACGGATCAACTTTGTTCGAAAGGATTGGAAAAGATTGGATACTGTTAGTGAGCCACGAGGGAACATCAAGAGGATTATCCCAAAGGCATGCGTGACGGGAAAGCGCGAAAAAGGTTAATTATCTTGGTGTCCAACCGCATACTTATTTTCCTTTCGTAAATCTGATAGGAAATAAAGAGAAATAATAGAACGTTGAGAAAGAACTCTAGTGAGTGGTTTGCTATTGACCCTAATAATAATAGAAACTATAGTTCCTGTAGCGATGATTGAGTATAGTCGTCATCTTAGCACCATGCTTGGCATATAAACAGACAGACTAGTTCCTGTAGCGATGATTGAGTATAGTCGTCATCTTAGCACCATGCTTGGCATATAAACAGACAGACTAGTTCCTGTAGCGATGATTGAGTATAGTCGTCATCTTAGCACCATGCCTGGCATATAAACAGACAGACTAGTTCCTGTAGCGATGATTGAGTATAGTCGTCATCTTAGCACCCTGCTTGGCATATAAACAGACAGACTAGTTCCTGTAGCAATGATTGAGTATAGTCGTCATCTTAGCACCCTGCTTGGCATATAAACAGACAGACTAGTTCCTGTAGCGATGATTGAGTATAGTCGTCATCTTAGCACCATGCTTGGCATATAAACAGACAGACTAGTTCCTGTAGCGATGATTGAGTATAGTCGTCATCTTAGCACCCTGCTTGACGGACAAACAAGTAGTATGTGAGCCATGTAGCCTCAAACAAGCAACAATACGTCTTAAAGCATTCTTTAAATGCGTACTCCTTGTTGTGATTAAAGGTAATACCTTACATTTTATAAATATTTTTTGTGCTATTACATTTGATTTATTCCAATGTAATTTGTACATAAGCGAAAGAGCTTAGTCCAGGAGGTGCTCAGAGAGAGAGAGGAGTATTTCTCCTTTTACAATATAAAACTGGCTTCATGTAACATAAATTAAAATAATAAGGCATGTTATCAAAAGACATTCCCATGTAGAAGGAGGGTGTAGTGTATTATATTACTTTTATAAAGGTTATTTACATTGTTTCAACCTCAATTATGTCTTAAAACACTTTAAATTTGAACAGTAGTATGTGTACAAATGTGCTACACCAAATGGGTGAACATTATTTGTGTATGGAGGATCAAAAAAAGTAAAAATAAATAAATAATTGTTTCCATAAGTAAAAAGGGGGATCAGGGGACTTAACCCTGGAAAATGTTTGAAAATTTAATACACTAGAAGTATTGAGAGGTCCTTCACTGGAAACATTTTGAAAATTATAAGGGTCAAAATCAAAAAATGCATAAGCATAAAAAGAGAAATTAAAGCACCAATGTTTAACCATTTTACCATGGGATTAATGCCAGAATATATTCAGGGGTAGTTAAATATATGTGGCAGAGCTGAATTTTATGTTTTTATATTGAAAAATAATAATTTCTCAACAAAGGTTGCAAAAAATGACAATCAGGTCATGCTCATTTTAAAAAAAAACTTTTGGAATATTACACAAAAGCAATGATTGTCTTAGATTTTTTATGCTATGCATAAAAAATATATATAATAGTTTTTTTACATTAATAACAGGTATATTCTAAAATTTACATCAGTTTTCAAGTTTGGTAGCTATTTACATTGCAAAAGTTTACAATAAAATCTTCAACACTTGAAATATACTTATAGTTTGTGTAAAGCCATGTCAATATATTCAGGAATAGTAAAATAAAAAGTAGTTGAACTGAATTTTATGTTTTTATATTTAAAAGAAATTCTGAACAAAGATTGTAAAAAAAGACAATCAGGTCACGCTCATTAATGAGGCAAAAAAATGTAAAGAAAACTTTTGGAATGTTGTACATAAGCATTATATGTGTTAGATTAGTCTTATCCAACAGGTTAGTTATAAGTTGTTTTAGAAAAACTGTGGCTTTTATCTAATAAATCAGAAAAAGTTGCTTAAATTTATAAAATTAAACTTATTTGCTCTTTAAAGTTAATATAGGTATCTTGAGGATTAAGATAGCATGAATGATCCCATTTATCTGGCAAAAGCTGCACTTTAAAAGAGTAATTTTTTGGAACCCATTATGATCTCTCTTTGATACCTATAGTAAAAGTAAAATCAAATATTCTTAAAAATAGTTGTTAAATCTTGTTTTTTTAGTATCATTTTTAACAAATGCTATTCTTATCACTTTTAATTTACCTTGTTTTATTTGTTAATTTACCAACTCGAAATACAAAGGCCTACTACAACAAAAATTATATGTTTATTCTTTCCTATTTATGACAATTCTCAGTATATTTACTAATGCTATTATGAATTATTAGTTTAAAAAAAAGGCCAAGTGCATTTTAATAATGAATGTAAGCTCAAAATATGTTTTTCCATAAACATGCTACGTGAATCAGTAAATAGACAATTTGGCAACGCTAAAACCAAGACTGTAACATGACTGGTTTGTTCATGCCTGGGTTGTTTTTTATTCATTTTATGAACTAGTAACAAAACACGGCATTAATCTCTTGCTTCTGTTCAAAGTTAGTTTTCAGATTAAAATGTGTGTACCAAATCACATTTATTTATCAGCAAATTATAATTTATCCCCAAGTAACCAATGTGACTGACTGCTGGAGAAATTGAAAAATCACAGTGGTTAAATGACTATGATGATAAACCACAACAAACATGGAGACTAAAGTGATGTTTCCCACGCTTTAAGGGCGTGTGCTAATGAAATGACACCTGTTTTACATTGTTGCAGCCATTTGTGATGTGTACTTCAGGAACAAGTGTTATTAATAAAAAAAAAACACGCTGTTTTAACATGGTTTTTCGTTTTTAAACAGTTGTTCAATGTGCTTTATTGACAATTCAATCCAGTATTTTCTGCTATTTTATTTTTATTTGTTTAATTTTCATGAGATCATATGGGTTCCAAGGTGAGGACAGTGAATGAATTGTCATTATGGTCGGAAAAAATCATTTTAAATATGTCTTTACCATTATTATGTAATAAATTATTAATTATATAAGAAAGGAAAGATGGGACTGGAAATAGAAACACATAATTTTACTAAAATAAATTATGTACTATCCCTTTCACACATGGGGATTGATTTTGATCCATGATATTCTTAGTGATCCTTGCCAATAACATTTTTGAAATTTGTATGTCTCACTCTAAAACCTATTATAGTGGTCCTTGCCTTTAAATTCCTGACAAATACAAGCCAAATACAAGCACTTTTCCTTGTTTTTTTTTTTTTTTTTTTTTTTTTTTTTTACCCGAGGCACAAAATTAAACATAATTCTCGGTTTTCTCGATAAGTCACCCTGTGAACACTGCATTAAGAGGTTGAAAAATCTTAGGCTAGAAATGAAGTGTAGAACAGTCTTTCATTGGCTATAACAAAATTAAAAATTCTTACCATTGTTTCAATGTGGTTGGGAGTGTAAAAGGATGAAGCAAAGAAGCTGTACTCTGCTATCAACCGTTGCTCAACCATATAATCAAGACCAAGTCTCTTGGTTATGTCCTCTGAACTGACTGTGGTCCTCCCAAATGTCATAACTGCCAAAGGAGGACAGGGTACCCGACCAACACCCTCTATTATCTGTTGGAGTCGAGTCCGGGCTGTCGCCCAGTTTGCAGTTTCAGGGCCCATACAAAACAAGGCCGCATGGAGCCCAGAAGTCACAATGGAGTCAAGTTTTCCTTTACCAACTACACACCTCACACTGGTAGTTAGGTGGATATCTGGAGTAATGTGGGAGCGGCACAAACTAACTCCCTGAGAACAAAATACTCACTTTACAGTCCTACAACTTTCACAAACTGTTTACCTGCATCAACATGATATTAAAGTGGCGACGTTATACCTCACAATTTCAAGTTTATATTTTAAAATAACTGCCTAATAAAAATTTATGGATGATAAAATAAACGAATAAAAGGATGTAGCTTTATTTTATATACACAAATTAAACTTGTCATTAAGATTCAACACTTTCCATAAGTATTTTTTTTTCTAAGAATAGATAGATAGATTATCATGGCTGTGATTGGGTTTCCATAATAATGGCTTCTATCTTATATTAATATTGTTTGCTTGTAGGAAGACAGAGAGGAAAGATTAAAAACTTTGTACCTCTATTATATTTGGAAGAAGGTACAGGAAAGGTGGATAGAAACATATAAATGGGAACAAACACAAGATGGCTTTTATAGTGAAAAGAACGCAGTTCACACTTTACATTGCTGCCTTTGTCCAATAGAAATTGGGCATGGTCGAAAACTGATCATTGGTGAAATGTGGGTTTCTACTTTCACATTGATAAATTGACAGCCGGAGACTGGATGTTGTGCCTGTCCTAGTCTTAAGATATATCATTAGGCATATGAAGTTACAACAGGCCTAGCAAGCTGGTAGTGGAAAATATATGGCTCGAATAAAAAACTGAGCCATGCCGCAGGATGGAAACAGTAATGGATGTAAAGTAAAGTCATTAATAATGTAGCTTTAATTATCTTGGGAATAAAGTACCAATGATAAATATATAAATACTTCACCTCGCCATGAGTCATAGCTTTAGTGGTATTTATGAATGTTTGCTAAGGGGCCATCATATTCATTGTCCCGGGCTGCCATGAACCTGTGAGTCCACTCCTTGTGTCAAACTTTGAGAACATTAATTTAAGGGATTTTAAACCCAGAGATCCTGGTACACACCTCATGCATTCACAGACATGTCTTGCAAACCACGGGTCTTAAGATATCTAATATAATATTTTATTAAGGGATGAATCAATAATACATATAGGAAATGTGTAAGAACCATTGTTTTAATTCAAGACACCACCACCACACGACTGTTAAAAAACTATCAAGAATTGAGAGTAATGTTCATGTTTACCTCTTTCTGGGGCGAGAGTCTATTGCTGGATATGAACATGTTCTGTGTCCAGGTGCGAAGGTCGCCACTATGACTGGGACACTCCGTGGCACACGGGGTGGAGACTAGCAATTTCCAGAATAGTTCCGAAGTATGACCCCCGGTCTAGTAGCCAAGTATGGACCCACAACAGATGGCAGGTCTACACTACTGAATGAGAAGCTTGGGTCCTTCAAGACTGTAAGAAAAACATTGAGAGCTGTTTAGCAGATGAGTCTTGGTTGAGATCCAACAAGAAGAAATCCTCAATATTGCAAATACTCAAATCTGAGCTTTAAATAGAAGCTTTGGTTTAAACTCAAGAGAGCTTGGCAGCTTTGAGCTTGTTTTATAAGGTTATTTCTGTGTTGTATTGTTTGGTGAGAAATGACTCATTATTTACTCTACTTTCTACTTATTTAGATGTTTGTGATGTGCTTATGTTATTTCCAATATAAAAATATCGATACTATTGTTATTTTAAAGTTTTTTTTATCTAAAAAAATTTGGGTTTACCCATTTTTATTTTAAAATATATACGTTTTTTTAAATGTTGGCAATTAGTTGAAATTTATTTGAATAATTACTGTTTAAAACAACATATTTATTGAATTCAAGCTTGGATTGACTCAACTCAAGAGCTTTATGTTAAGTTCATTCGACTCTTAATGAAAACATTTGAGCTGGCATACCCCTATTTATTATGCTTCATTTTACTCTAACTCACTGTGAATGAAGTCCGCATCACTAAGTGTATTACGAGTGAGCTGGTCCAAATGGGGTTTAAGCAGTCTGGTGGCCTTGTGACTGGCACACACACCAGGAAGCAAGGCAGGGAAGTTTACCAGGGCTTCTCGGAGTCTGCGGCGATACTTGGCTATCCTCAACCACTTTTCACACACAGCTTTCAGCTTCTTCTGCTTTACTCTATCCGAGAAAACTCGTACCCTGATATAATTTAATACAATGTTAAAAGCATTTAGTTGTGTGCAAATTAACAAGCATTTAACACAAATGGGTTTCTCTTAGCTCAACAATAAACGAGCACATGCTTTGCAAAAAAACTTCTTCAAAAAGTATACAAGAATGAACAATTACATCTTATTTATTAATTTAATGAAACAAAGAAATTTATTAAAATAATACAACTATTTATTAGGGCCCAACCAACCAGCTATATTTCCGATCATGCTGATTCCAATTGTTTGTTGTCATCTAGGCCACTCACCGATGCTGATCATTTGCTTTATTTTATTTTAAATACTACCAAGATAATATGCAAATAAAAAGAAATAATTCCAAAGATTAAGAAAAATGTGTAAATGCGAAAGTGTAAAGAAGTTGTGAGTGTAAAAGGTGCAAGAAGACATGAAGAGAAAAGTGTGTTTGTTCCTATCTGGCTTAACCTAACTATCCTTTCAAGATGTCTTCCTTCACTATCACTTACTTTACATCACTGTACAGTGTTTCTACACTGTCTTATTATGTTATGTTTATAACCATTAGGCAATAATTAATTTCACTACCACAAAGATATGGAAGACTTTTCTTTGATTTTTGAGGTATTTTGTTAATAATATGCAGTCATATTTTTTTTTTAAAGAAGTGTTCACACATGTAATTTTTATTTTGTTCAATATAGTTGGTTTGCTTATTCAAGTTTAAATAAAAACTTTAGATTTAATTTTAATATAATTTACTTTACTATTTGCTCTACCATATTTAAAAAATAATTGACTCCACTTTTCTCATTGTTATGTTTGTGATAATTTTATACTGATAGAAGAATTTAATTTTTAAATATATGGATGGAATATAATGGCAAATATATTAATTTTAGAATAAGAACAGAAATAATATTTTGTTCATTAAATTTATGAATTTAAACTTTGAATAAGTATAATTAATTTATAAATAATTTGATGTCATCCTCCTCCTCCATTGTTTCCAGCCTGGGCGAGTCAGTTTGTCGTACTAACGGGGTAGTGATGTGCAACACCAGGAGCCTACCCAGTAGGTCTTGCTTAGCCTCTCCTACTCAATCCTAATCTCATCACCAAGTGGTGTATTCCTGGGTCTGAGCAACCTGGTGAAGGTTGGGTTGAACTCAAGTGTAAACCAGGTTAGGTAGAGATGAGAGACAGGAAACTGGTGAACAATCTTGGAACAGGGCTTGACTAGTTGGTTGCACGCTTGGGACAGGGCTTGACTAGTTGGTTGCACGCTTGGAACAGGGCTTGACTAGTTGGTTGCACGCTTGGAACAGGGCTCGACTAGTTGGTTGCACGCTTGGAACAGGGCTTGACTAGTTGGTTGCACACTTGGGACAGGGCTTGACTAGTTGGTTGCACGCTTGTAAAAGGGCTTGACTAGTTGGCTACAAGCTTGTAAAAGGGCTTTACTAGTTGGCTACAAGCTTGTAACAGGGCTTTACTAGTTGGCTACAAGCTTGTAACAGGGCTTTACTAGTTGGTTGCACACTTGGGACAGGGCTTGACTAGTTGGTTGCACGCTTGTAAAAGGGCTTGACTAGTTGGCTACAAGCTTGTAAAAGGGCTTTACTAGTTGGTTGCACGCTTGGGACAGGGCTTGACTAGTTGGCTACAAGCTTGTAACAGGGCTTTACTAGTTGGCTACAAGCTTGTAACAGGGCTTTACTAGTTGGTTGCACGCTTGGGACAGGGCTTGACTAGTTGGTTGCACGCTTGGAACAGGGCTTGACTAGTTGGTTGCACGCTTGGAACAGGGCTTGACTAGTTGGTTGCACGCTTGGAACAGGGCTTGACTAGTTGGCTACAAGCTTGTAACAGGGCTTTACTAGTTGGTTGCACGCTTGGAAAAGGGCTTGACTAGTTGGCTATAAGCTTGGTGGGCTGGGAGTGTGAAGGTTGGTGATGATAAACTAAATAATCGTCAGCCCCCTAGCTTTAGTTAGGGAAGGTAACCACCAAAAAAATGAATATGTGAGAGCCTATAAGCGGCAGCCTTGTTACTCAGGTGTAGGCCATGACAAGCTTGCTAAGCCGATAGCCAAAGCAAACAAAAACACCCCAAAAAATAGAGTTAAATGCCAGACTGGAAATAAAGAAAATATTTTAAGTATCAACTGCTAAATAGTAGCATTGGGCCAATGCAGACTACTAAAGTGGTGATTACCAATCAGATTGTTAGCAGATTATGGCACAATCAATAAAATGCTGATGACCACTCATCATTGTTAAACTTTCAGTAAACAGCCTTGTCCGTTGTTCTGTTGCTAGCAGAGGGGTGGGGGTGGCTACTAGTTATTATTAGTAGACAGTTACTTCTTTCACCAATAAAAAGCGTTGGAACCAGTGGGAGCAAGAGGGGAATGTTGTGCTGAGAATAGAAAGGTCAGTGAGTGAGAGAGAAGCCACATTGAAACAGATGTAAGTAGGGAGAGATTATCTTTGGAAGGTCAGCCACAAGGTTCCAAGAGCTAGGAAGATTTAAGGGAAAGCTGAAACTGGGGAAGATTCTAACTAAAGAACTGTTGAAGGTTTCAAAATTAAATAAAAGATTCAGGACTTATCTTTATTTCAATACCTAAATTTATTTATGAGGTGAGGCTTATAAAATTATTTTAAAACTAAATTGGCTTTTTTGAATAAAAAACTTTTTAATGAACCAAATATTATTTCCTGTTTTTATTCTACAATTAATATTTTTGCCATACTATTATATACCCTGATTCCAAAATAAAAACTTCCTTTATAAAACTATCACAAACTTAACCACGAGACCGAACCAATAGTAAAACACGTCATTTAAACTTATGTAGAATAAACACGAACCCAATAAAAATGACAACTTACAAACTGCTAATATGCTTAGTAATAGGAACAATTATTTCAACTTTCTGATTCTCTTAATTACTCTTTCTTGTATTTCTAGGCGAAACTCGCGGCCTCAATAAAATGGGGAAAAGCATCCTGAACAAATGGAGTTAACATAAAATGTATCAATATTACAGGCTGACCATATTTAAAGTTTTGTAATATTTCCTTAGTCACCTTGTGGCGTATCACCAAGTTTAACAAGAAATAAATATTTTGAATATTATAATAATCATGTATATTTTAAATTATAAAATGTCTTGTCATCCTGTGGCAACAAGTGAATCTACCATGAAATAAATATTTAAATATAATAAAAGCTTATATATATTTTAAATATCAAGTGTCCTGCCATCTCGTGGCGTCGAGACCAATTTAACCAGAAACAAATAGTTACAACAAATCATAAGGTCTAGTTCAATTTCTTATTGGGAGACTTCACCATGATCCAGCACAAATAGAACATCCCCCCGTCTGGAAACTATTTGAAAATTAGATTCTTCTACAAGCTATTTGGAAAGGTCCTCCAAAAGAACTTTTTGAAATTTGGATAATACTTGAAGCTATTTGAGTGGCCCTCACCCAAAAATGTTTTGAAAATTAGATACCTCTAGATGTATTTTGCTAGAATTTTGTTTGATTAACTACAAAATACATTTTGGAAGCCGTTTTACTACTGAAAATGTCAAGTAGTGTGATTTTTATAGAAATGTTTTTAAATTCCCAACAGACATCAAATTTCATACGTTTTTTCCTCTATGCTCAAAATCCTTCCCTGGTTTTACCAGTCAGTGGCCACATTGTCTTGTGAAGTTCTGGTTCGTCGCGTTGAGCGTAGCTTGATGTTACACCGTTTAATTAGCTGGTAATTGCCTCGTGGTCGAGCACTAATTAAATCGGTACAGTTTTTTGATGTTGTTGCGAGTTAATTGGTATTTATAGCCCCGTGATCTAGCGCCAATTAAAGAGTTATTGTATAATTAATACACACTTTTTATGTTGACATGTTTTTTATTTATAAATCTCAGTTTGTTTCTAGAGAAAATAGATCATGTCGTCGAAATATATACGCGGCCTATTGTAGGGATCGCGGACAAGAGCTGTGCTAGTGACTAGTGAGTAGTGAGTAGTTCTGAACGCCAAGTGAGTTCTGAGCAGTACTAGTCAGTTCTGGCCTTACATTGCCCCATCCTTCGTATACATCCATTGCTCATGGAAGCTTCGAGAAGGTTTTTTTTGGAAAAACAAAATACAAGACAAAAACATCTCGGTGTCACTAGAAGCTTCGAGAGCCGGAAACTGACTCAAGTTACATTTTAAAATCTCTATTCGAACCTTCCAGAAGAGGAAGTTATTAATTAAAAATCTTATTTTTTGTCAACTTGACTTGACTAGCGTCACGTGCGTGTCGTCACTGATCAGTGGCTTTTGCCTTCTTAGAAGAAGTGCTTTAAGCGCCATTTAATATACTATATGATTTAAATAAAATTAAATACGTTTATAAAATTAGGACGATATTATTGTCAATGCTTTCACATACTTTTCAGGGGCAAACCAGTTACATTACAGTCTTAGTCTTACTTTAATTTTATAATTAAGTGATTTCATAATTTAATCAACATACTTAAGTTTTAAAATCATAAATAATTTACTATATTTATAAGGACAACTACTTTTTGCAAACCACGTTTCCATGAAACACGTGAAACATCCTATTTTAAACCGCAAAAACTTGTTTCACGTTCAAAGTAATAACTATATATTTTTAAGTTAACAAAATAAAACGATAACAATTGTTTATATTCTAAGTTTAAAGTTTATGAATGAATGTACATTTTTTGGGTGAAATATTGGATTATCATGCCATCATTAATGTAAATAATATTCTTGGTTTGTATCCATTTTGATTTAAAAAGGTTTTTCTAAAATGTTACTATTAGATTGGAATAGTGGCAATATTACCACAAGCATGACCATTCATGTTTACTTATATACTTGATAAAATTAAGAACATCAGGGAATTATTTTTTTAAATGAGATATTTGTAATTTTTTCAAGTCCTGTAAACAATTTTTATGACAAAATTTATTTTCATCTGAAAGTTTTTAGACCAAATTTCAAAGATTTATTTACTATAATGCCATATTTAGTGAACACAAACTCAGCTTGACTCGATTTCCAAGAGTTTTATAAGAATCTCGCTCGAGCTCAGCTTGAATTGAGCTCGCCAACCTCTATAATAAATTATTTGATCCAAAATAATATATTTATTGTGAGTTCTTGTGTGTAGAAAAGAAGATGCAATGTTAGGAAACAATATCTTAAATTAAAAGAATCTCAATTAAAATATAACATTCTGAAAATAATTGGAAAAGTGTTAAAAAGTATTAGTTATATATTTAAATACATCATCTAATGACTTTAATAGGATATTAAGACGACTAAAATTTAGGCTTGCTGTATTATATAGGTGTATTGTACAACTTCAATATGTTTACTGATAAATGAATATTCTGCTCAGTCCTGACACTAGAAACAAATACATTTTAGTGATAATTGATAACCTTGATCATGCAATCATCAAATGTTTCCAGCCTATGGTCAGGTCAGTTTAGTAAAATTCCTCCATCTTCATCTATCTTTCCTTCATTCTTCCTCCATTAATTGCTTCAATTTTTCTTCTCTCACTTGCATACTGTGTTATCTGCTCATTCCATCTCTTTCTTAGCCTCCCTTGCTGTATTTTCCCTACATATTTTATCTCCATCATTCTCTTTGGTATTCTCTCCTCAATACATGCTCATACCATCTCAGTCTTGCTTTCTTTAATATCTCATCTACTCCCTGTACCGCGTTATTTCCCGGATAACTTCATTCCTAATCTTGTGTCTCCTCATGACAGCTAACATGCTCCTCACAAACTTCATTCCCATGGTTTCCACTTTCCTTGTCTCTCTTACATTTAATGTCCATGTTTCTGCTGCATTTGTGGCAATTGGTACGCCCTGTAAACAAACTTCCTTAACTCTCTGATCCTTGTGTGGGGTAAATATGACCCCAGTAGTGGAATTTTGTTTATACCTAGTTGAGGGTTGGTACTAGTGTTCCCTCACTTAGTGCACCTTTCTTTTATTGTATGATTCTAAAGGTGAAATTGATCACAGTTGGGTTATACAGAGAGGTAAAAGGGTTCTTACAGAGTGTAAAAATATCGCAAAGATGTTATATGTTGGGTTGAACCAATCAAAAAATCCCAATAGAGATATAACCATCATAACTGGTTTAGCAGCGTACCTTTGGCCAAAGAGCTCCTAGAGAAGAAGCTAACGATAGTAGGGAATTCCTTGCTAAGTGCTAAGTCTACTCCAGTATTTTGGATATGATTGTTGTGCCTCACTGTTCAGTCGGCCCTTGTATCTTTCCTCCACACTTGCACAGGCTGCTCCACCCCCCCTCCCCCCTTACTGCCTACACCGTCCCACAGTCCATGTTCTCTAAGCCTTCCGTGACACTTTCCCCACTGTAGTCAGCGCCCATGAGAACTCCGCTTTCTATTGGCTAGCTTGGCGGCCACTAGCACTCACGTTTTCCCGCACAAATGGGAAACTCCCTTTTCTCTCATTGGACAAGGCCAGGCAGCAGCGGGGGGTATATAACATGGTGAGTTCTGGAGCCGATTCAGTGGTGACCCACCCTCGCGAACCACCTATACGAAAGAGCAAATAAATGGTCGTGTTTTAAAGAGCAATTTTGTTTTGACTCCTTTTCCTTTCACCGTTCCTACCTCCCACCGTGACTCACGTTGCCGGGACTCTATCCTACCTCCCTCCACGACTCGCGTTACCGGGACTCTATCCTACTCCCACCGTGACTTACGTTAACGGGACTCTATCCTACCTCCCACCATGACTCGCGTTACCGGGACTCTATCGTACCTCCCACCGCGACTCGCGTTACCGGGACTCTATCCTACCTCCCACCGCGACTCGCGTTACCGGGACTCTATCCTACCTCCCACCGCGACTCGCGTTACTGGGACTCTATCCTACCTCCCACCGCGACTCGCGTTACGGGACTCTATCCTACCTCCCACCGCGACTCACGATGCCGGGACTCTATCCTACCTCCCACCACGACTCGCGTTACCGGGACTCTATCCTACCTCCCACCACGACTCATGTTGCCGGGACTCTATCCTACCTCCCACCACGACTCGCGTTACCGGGACTCTATCCTACCTCTCACCATGACTCCCTTTGCCGGGCCGCGTTCCTACCTCCACCATGACTCCCTTTGCTGGGCCGCGTTCCTACCTCCCACCATGACTCCCCTTTGCTGGGCCGCGTTCCTACCTCCCACTGCGACTCGCGTTGCCAGGACTCCATCCTATCACTCACCGCGACACCTGCGTTGCCGGGACTCCCTCCTTATACCCCTCTAATGTCCCCATCGGCTGGTCCTCATCACCGGCAATTCCATGAGATGGTATACACCTGCCGCTCTGGCAAAGTCCACCGACGGAAAACCCTGAAGAAAACATCACCAGCCAAACAGTACTCAACCCAAGGACCCATCTCTTACTACTCCGTCAGTTACACCCAAACCCCTGGATATCCCAACTTCGCTCCAACATCTTCAAGTGTCCCTACCCTTAGGTAGTTATTTCCTCTCATCTTCTCCTCTCACCAACCACCCGACCTCCACCTACCTCAATTTCCCCTTTAAGCCCTGAGGGCTATCATTTGCAAGTCTTAGCCACCCCACAACCAGCATACGTTTTCTCCCCCATCTCCCTTCCTTACCCCCACCCACTAGACCCATAGGACCGGTGTCTAGCCACAAACGTCACCAGGAGACTGCACTTCGAATAGATGCAACCAGCACCACCCGAAGCCGCAGTTAGGGATGACATGATGATAATAGAAATACATTAGTATCCTACTGCCCCAAAAAAGGAAAAAATTGTCCTCCTTTCAACTATGTATGATGGCAACAACATTGATCAATCCACAGGAAAAAAACCAAAACCAGAAATAATAATGTGTTCTAATGACACGAAGGGAGGTGTGGATACAGTGGACCAGCTATCTTCATTGTATTCTGTTTCTAGGAAAACTCGTCGTTGGCCTCTTGCATTGTTCTATTCATTCCTAAATACAGCCGCAATAAATTCCCATGTAATTGTTGCTTCAAATAATAAATTTGAAATGAGAATTGTGAGAAGAAAGTTTCTTCAAGAGCTTGGAATAAGTCTTGTTACACTCCACATGGAAGTCCAAGCAACATCCACTCGTCTTCCAAGAGAGTTGCGGTTGACAATCAAACAATATTTTCCATCCAAAGAAGTAGAAGAACTGCCAAAAGAGAAACGTTCCCGTGGAAGATGTGAAGTGTGCCCAAGAGCAAAAGAAAAAAAACACCTTTTTCACATGGAAAGTGTTACAAACTTGTATGCAAGGAACATATGAAAATTCTGTATGACGACTGTGTAACAGAAGACGTCAAATGAAACCAAAATTTAAGATTGTGTGAGTTTAAAAAAATTTATTTATTATAATAAGTATTTTAATCAAAAAATAATATCTAATTACATTAAAATTATGCATATTATTTTATTATTGTGCGTAAGTCATTCTTACTATTAATATTTTCATCTAGACTGATAAGTAATTTTTCAAAATCTTATATAATTAAATTCAAATTATGCTGGGTTCATAATAACCCCATGTGAGTATTAGTGTAATAAAATTGCACGCGAGTGTACCAGGGTTAAACTTCAAGGGCACTTCTCTTCTACATAGCAGGTCTCTTACACACCTATAAAACAACTCTCCATAGCAGGTCTCTTACATAACTATATAACAACTCCCCATAGTAGGTCTCTTACACACCTATAAAACAACTCTCCATAACATGTCTCTTACATAACTATATAACAACTCTCCATAGCAGGTCTCTTACACACCTATAAAACAACTCTCCATAACATGTCTCTTACATAACTATATAACAACTCTACATAGCAGGTCTCTTACACACCTATAAAACAACTCTCCATAACAGGTCTCTTATATAACTATATAACAACTCTCCATAGAAGGTCTCTTACATAACTACAGTATTGGCCCGAAAATAGGCCGCACCCTAAATTTCCGACAACTTATAGAGAAAAAACAATATGCCCACTTAAATATGATCAGTGTATTAAATCATTTGAAAATAGAAATGGTTTAATGGTAGGTGCTTACACTTAAAATTAGGTTACGTAAATAAAATCCCTTTAATAGAAAAAACTCACAATATTTACACATAAAATGATGTCACTTGGAAATAAAAAAGTAAGTTATTCATACTCAAAATTAAATCGCTTGGAAAAAAAAGGGTAAGTTGTTCATACTTAAGTCCCTGGCTAAAGCCCGCTCTTTTCTCAACATGATCCATCATGTTGCGCTTTCGAATTTAATACACGCACTAAATTATTGTTCTCACAATAGAATAAATGTTGACCATTTAATACTCATACTAAGTTATTGTTCTCACATTAAAATAAATTTTGACCAACATACTGAAACAAAATCTCATTATAAATATTTAAGCTCACTTTACCAAAAGTGTATATTGCCGATAGAATGCGCTGAAAAAATAATTTTATTTTGCAGCCATTATGGCTCAAATATTGTACACACAAATGAAATAGTAATTCTTCGTATATTTTAAAATAAAATTGCCAACTGTCATGGTTCATCTATTTTTAAATAACTTTGCCAACTGTCATGGTTCAACTATTTTTTAATAATTTTGCCAACTATCAAGGTTCATTTATTTTTAAAATAGCTGTGGCGAGATATATCGATTTAACAACATGCATATCCTATAGGTACAACATTGAATGTGTATTATCTAAGAGTGCGATTATAGGCCGCATTTACAGAGTTTTATGAGAGCTGTTTCTTGGAAAAAAATGAGGCTTATTTTTGGGCCAATACGGTATATAACAACTCTCCCTGCTGTCCTCTTTTCATTAGATCCTCTCCAACTAACCTAGATGCAAGACAAACTTAAGAGCTTTGACTTTGAACAGGCTGGCAGAAAAAAAAAGATTTACTGAAAATTCAACCTCTATTATATACCTTTCCTGAAGCAGTATTTCTTTGGCGATCTGATAGAGATAATCCTCCAACACCTCCTCTATGATGGTATTACAAGTTTCTGAAGTCCATACAAGCATCTGTTCGACAGTTAGTACTTTCCAGCACACATCACGAGTCAGCTCCAAGAACAACTGATTAAACATCTATACAACAAAACAATACTCTTGTACAATCATCTGATTATACAGTTGTGTAGCAAACAAAATATAGACTAGAGATGTGAAATGCTAAATGCTTCAAAAACCTTTGACTTACTTCGAAAAATTATCAGCTTCGACTTCACTTAGAAAAAAACATGCAAAAAAAAAACACAGCTTCACCAACTATAAAGCTTAACCAACAAACATATTAACAGCAAAAATACTCATCTATGTTCAAAAATTGCTAATATGAATTGTTATGTAAATTACAAATTAGTATTCATTTGAAAAAGTCTAAAGTAATTGAATAGCATGTTTTGATGATACCTGGATTCATAAACTTATAATGAAATATTATAAATAAACATGCAATAACATTTTATAAATAATATTAGTGCATAAAGTAATATAAATAAGCATTACTATATCATATTTTTTTCAAGTATAAATCAATTAGCAAAAATAAGGTGAAAACTAAAATTCTAGAATAAATTTCAGGATGATTCTTAATTTTTCTGTTAGCAAATGTTCATTTTCCCAATTTAAGAAATATCTTTTCCTTCAGTTGTGAAACTTTGAATATATATTTCCTCATACAAATGTTTTTTAAGATGTGTGCTTCACATGCTATTAAATTTTAGTACTTGAGTAATTTATTACTTAGCTTTGTGGTCCTAAAATTACAGAAAAATGTAAGAAAAAGCATTCATGTAGTGTAAAAAATAAAACAAAGATTGAATCAAATAAAAAATTAACATTTTTTTATGACTTCTTAAAGAATTGACTTCTGCAACACTGGAGGGCCTAAGGGTTGGTTGGTGAGCCACCTCTAGCACTCAACACACTTTAAGATCATTGCTGCAAATTTCTGGTAAAAAAACACAGTAGTTTTTATTGTTCTATAAAAAGAGTAATTCTTTTATTATTGTAGTAAAAAGGAACAAAGTTGGGATTTTTTTTTATGATGTGGCTCCTCAATATTTTTAATGTTCAATGAGATGCTTACAATCAAACATGTTCGACAAGCTTGCTTTAGAATATATTATTTTACCAATTGTTTTTATTAATATGGTTGTATTGGCAACTCTGCAAAGTTTGTGTTATGTTGGCTATCTCTATATCTTAATCCCTGTAACTGTATCTTACTACTAGTAGTTTGTTGGTCTTGTTACTGGTCAGTTGTTTCTGTCATACATTATATTAAATACACTGTTTACACCATTTCAATGCGTGTGTGATTTCGTTTTATGGCCTATTAATCCTAATAGTTTTTGCTCAATGCACTATATTTCCTACATATCATGGGTTTATTAGTAATTTTTATCAAGAAAGAGGGAATTAGGGAGCAACAGGGGACTTTTAGCGACCAACTTTAAAAAAAAGGTACTTTTAGGGACTTAGGGAGCACCCTTAAAAGACCTGTAATATTTGTAATTTGGCTTGACAAATTTATTTAAATATAAATTCCCAATGCCACAAAAGTTTCCCATGAAGGAAACCAGGATGAAAATTTGTCATGACTAATTAATATACATTATCCATTTATGAAAGCGCCATAGTTGAAGTTGGACATTATAAAAACTAAGAGTCTGAGTCAGATTTCACAGCCCTACTGGCTTGCCCTCCTAATTTCAGCCATGGTTTAGCCTGATGCTCTATTCCAAGAAAGTATTATCTACCAATAACAGGTTAAACCTTGAAAGGAGGATAGAAGGGCAAGGCCTACACACCAAAAATCTGTAAGCCTAGAAGTTCACATTTAAAACACAACAAAGCACATAATTATGTCATTATTTGGGTACATCAGTCCCCTTCTTCAGCAGAAGAGAGTAAAATACAGAATGGACTATGACAGTTTGGCTAGCAGTTGAGCATGGTCACTTAGACACTACTGTTGTCTGTTCAAACTTGTCTCTTTTTTGCTTGGTAGATAAATATAATGTTGTATTTATATTATATTTAATTATATAATTATTAAATTATATTATGTTATGTTGATATAGAAATTACTGAGTGGTGTTGTAAGCCTGCTATAGCACTAGAGTTATACAGGCCTCTTTAATAGTTGCTACGCTTTCAAGCTTTATATGTAGGTACTTTTGAATTTATTCTTCGTGCATAGGCCAAAAGAGAATAGGAATCTGATACAATTCATAATACAGCCAACCCCAAATAAATGTATTTTATGGTTAGCAAAATCAACAAGTTTGGTGAATTTTGTTAGTAAAAAGGCATAAAATTAACTATATTATTAATTGTGGAATAGTCGGCCAATTCCAATGATTTACAGACTAGTTAAGAAAGGGCTGCTGGTTTATCATGTCATACTTTCAACCATAACTCAAATAAATGTTCTATCAACTCACAATATCTGCTGTAGCTGAGAGAGCTGCCTGCCTTCTTCTCTCCTTTTCCTTCTCTTCCTGTACTCTTCGCTCACGTTCCTCCTGTATCCTCCTCTCACATTCCTCTTGCAATATTCGCTCGCGCTCTGCCTGGACCCTCCTTGTCTGTTCCTCTTTAACCCTTTTCTCATGTTCTATCTGAGCAATCCTTTTACGTTCTTCCTGAATTCTCTTCTCCTGTGCCTCCTGTGCCCTCTTCTCTCTCTCTAATACCAGTCGTTTCTCCAACTTCTCTTTCAAAGCCCTCTCCTCTGCATGTCTCCGAGACACTTCTTCTGGGGAAGGGAAACTCTTGAGCTTGCTGTAACAACATACTTATTTATCATTAAAGGTATGTACAATAAGGTTGTGGGAATATTCAAAATTTTGAATAATTAATGGTTGAATATTCAATCAAAAACTTCAAACCGCATGTTTGAATTACAAATTTGAATAATAGTGCCATAAATATATTTAAATTCCACTAGTTCAGTAGGCTTTCAGGCGACAGTTGAAGCAAGTCTTGCAATTAGTCAGATAATCTCGGTGATTAGGAGTTGTCCTATTAGAGGAATACCAATGTCAGCAGAGAGTAAGGGTATTTTACCACTGGTGGAGAAACCAACTAAATGGGACTCATTGTGCTCATGCTATTAACAGTTATTTGTTTAGGTTCAGCAAGTGAAAGAGCTTGATGTAGTATGGAGTAGGATAGAGATTATTTAGTGATGCTTGATAATGAGGGGAGTTGGAGGAAATTGGTTTCCAAGGTATACCATTTATTAGGGGTCTGCGAAGCTTCAATAATAATAATGTCAATTTGAATTTTATATTATTCAATAACTCGAATCAAACCAAACTAGAAAAAAAATCAATAAGGTTTAAATCAATTGAAATCCTACAATGTGCCTAAAATAGGTTAATATATTTTAATAATAGTTCCTGTGAGGTAATGTAAATGCTTATTAACTATTATCATAATGTCTGGAAAATAGGCTGCACTGATTCCCAATAATAGTCTTTATTAAGCCTTTTTATAGCCTCTAATCGCAACCTTGCATGATCCATAACTTTGGCAAGGTGAACTATCGCTGCATAAACATATGGAAAAATTTAAATATAAAAATGATAGCTAATATGGACTAGGGTCCAAAACTAATTTAATGCTTTCTTATAATGTAAATCATAGTTTTGACATATTTAACTTGGGTATAATTAAATTAGTTAAGTATTCAAAATTTGCGAATAGTATTTGCTTTGATTCAAACTCAAAAAACCTGCTTCACAGATGTCTACCATTTATGAGTGATCAAGTTGTGAGTATAGATTAAAGGGGTGATAAACTAAATAACATTTATGGGGAGTCAAAACTATAGGACATTTAAGGAGTTTCAAATAGTGCATCACGTGCCCATCAACTTTGTGATACAGTTTGCTCAAAATCGTAAATTTATATGAACACTATTACATGTGGATAAATTTTTTATTAAATATTAATAGAGATAAAGAGTTAATATATGCTCCAAATTCAGAACATTGTTGAAATATTAAATAATATCTAAATAAAAACTGTGTTGAAAAAAATGAGTAATCATTCAAATACATTTTTGGCATATCTTTGTCTTCTCTATTTCCTTTAACTTCCATACCTTGCAGGAGCTGAGTTGGGCCTGCTATGATGCACGCTCTTAAGAGGTTTGAAACCCAAACAACATTGGGGTATAGATGAAGTAGTAAAGCGCAGTATAAAGCGCAATATAAAGTGCCTACCTAGCGAGTACTGATTAGCCTCAACCCAGATCTCACCTTCAAGTGGTCTACCCCGGGGCCTGAGGAACCTGATGGAGAGTTGGTGGAACCCAAGGAAGCCAGGTCAGGTGTAGACAAGAGACTGGTCAGAGCTAAACCCAACAAGCTTGGAACAGCTGTTGGCTGCCAGCGTGGTGGGCTGGGAGTGCTAGGATTGGTGATGAGGAGTTAAGTCATTATCAGCACTTGTAACCTCAGTTAGGGAAGGTGACCATCAAAATCAGATAGATCTGGGGACCTATAGGTGGCAGCATGTGTAGGTCACAACAGGCCTAGTAAGTTGGAGGGCGAAACAAAATAATAACTCAAGTAAACAATGTAAAATGCTGGACGAGAAACTTTAAGACAACAAGCTACGGTTAGGTACATTGAATATTGGCACACTGACAGGAAAAAGAAGGAGCTGGATGTGCTTGGAAGGAGTGAGACAAAGTGGGGAGGGAGTGGAGTGATAGAATTAAGAAAAGGATGTATGTTACATTGATTGGGGAGTGATTAAGAAAGGAGAAATGGGGTTGAGTTTGTAGTGAGCCTAGGCTGGGAAGTAGCAATGGAGAGAATAATTGACAGAATATTGAAAATGGTTGTTACATAGAAAGCAAAGCAGTTAGAAGTACTGCAGCTACATGCCCCTCAAGCTGGATGCAATTTGGAGGAAAAAGAAAAATTTGAAGTGGAATAGGAAAGACACGTGGGAAAGGAAAGGCAAGTAATGATGGCGGACTTAAATGCTAAAGTTAGGAAGGAAAGAAGAGGTTTTGAAGGGGTACTAGGAGCTGATGGATGGGGAGAAAGAAACAAAGAAAGAAAGATAGTCCTGGAGTTGTGCTCGAGAAATGACTGAAGGTCGGTAATAGTTAGTTTAAGAAGAGCAGGGATACTGTGAATAATGTGTTATAGCTGGAATGGGGAAAAAAATCCCAATTGACTATTTTCTATTAGATAGAGAGGCAAAGGCATGCACAATGAAGATTAAGGCCCTGCCAAGTGTTTCTTTGGACGGGGACCATAGATTATCAGTCGCTGACATGAATGGCTGGAGGAGGGGCTGCCAGATAGTGGAGCAGGAAAATAGGATAAGGATGTGGAAGCTCAGCCAAGTGGAGGAGAGAGTGAACTTTCAAGCAAGAGTAAGAGGAGCACTACCAAAAGACGACATAAAATGAAGAGAACAGGAGTGGCAAAGGTTCAAAAAGTGTATGGTGGAAGTGGCAGAGGAAATATGTGGAATAAAGGACAAGAGGAAAGAGAAGATGGAGGGAACCACCATTGTGGAACGAAAAGTTATAGAAGCAGTGAATGCTAAGAACAAAGCATTTAGAGAATGGTTCACAATAATAACAGGAGAGACTGAGGAATAGTATGGGGAGCAAAAGATAAATGCAAATATAATAAGAGAAGGGAGAAGCACATGGATAGAAGAGTGGATGAAAGTGATACACACTGATGTGGAAGGAAGCAAGAAAATATTGTATAGTAAAGTGAGCCAAAGGAGGAGGAAACTTAGGAAAGAGGTCCGAATGACGGATGAAAACGGAAGAATAACGGAGAGGAATTATGAGAGAAAGAAGCACGATTGCTGTCCGCAACATGTTCCAAAGCTGTGTGCTTTCTCAATTTGGAGACGTAAACTGGCCATCCTGTTCTCTTAACCTGTCTCTGTCCAACTTCTTTCATTAGGGTCCCTTTAAGACTGTCATGTACAATACATGGCTAGCCACACTGAACAATCTAAAAACACGCATTTCTGAAGAAATTCAAAACATACTGGTGGCGGGTGATGAAGAACTTTAATAATCAACTTCAGCAGTGTGTGCAGTCTAATGGAAACCATCTGAAAGACATTGTTTTAAAGAAGAAGTAAAGAAAGAGAAAAAATTAAATCTGCCTTCTTTGTAGTTATAGTATGGTATTAAAAATCATTAACACCAATTATATGTTTTTTATCCATTTTTAAAACATGTCCAACCAAGTGTATAGGGATCTGCAAAGCTTCGATAAATTCAAACTTTATATTATTTGATAATTCATATCAAAACAATCTAGAAAAAAATCAATAGTTTTTTAGGTTGTTGCAAAGTCCCACAATGTGCTTAAAATATGTAGATAGATTTTTAATAACAATTGTTCTGAGTCAAAATAAGTGCTTATTAATTATTAGCAAACCAACTGGTAAATAAGGTACACTTTTTATACCTAAAACAGCCCTTATAAGAATTTTGCATAACCTTTGTTCGCACATTTGGATAATGCATAACATATGTGTTAGTAAGAAGTGATGCTAAAAAAAACCACTTTGAGGACTAAAGATTATATTGAAATAGATTATAATCATCATAACCAATTGTGCTTTTTTTAATATTTTAATTTTTAAGCATTTTTTCTTACTACTTATTCAGGTCATCATTTTCTTGGGCATCTTCTCCTTCTGTGGTGCTCTTTACTGCTTAACTTTGACAAGGTGAAATATTGTTGCATTAACATGTTGAACCTATATGATTAAGGTCCAAAACTAAACCAATGTTTTTTTAAACATCATAACTTTATCATATTTAACTAGGATTTGATTTGTTTTGATAAGCATTCTAAATTCAAGAATAATATTGGCTTCAATTTGAGCTCGAAAAACCCGCTTCGCAGATGTCTAATATTATAATTATGTTCTACTAGTTTTTCAAGAGCATTAAACTCAAACAAGAATAAGCTGGACTCTTTGGTAATTTCCAATAAATTAACTTGGGGGGATGCTCAGCTATTTACCTTTGTTGCAAAACAGGAATTGTATGTTGAAGTGTAGGTGAACCAGATGAGCTGCCAAGCACAGGTGTGAGCTTAAATTGGCCCCCATCAACTGGTTTCTGTAAAAAATGTTAATACATTTAGATGTAGATTGGTGAAAAATGAATTGCCTGGTATTAAATATGTAACAAAGAAATGTTGCAAGAAGATTTACACTTTAAATTATGGGTCTAGAACTTGTTTTTTTTATTTGGGTCGAACTCGAATCAAGTATTTAAAAAAACTCTTGAGTTTGAGTACACCCAAAATTTTAAAATGTCATCAGTCAAAACAAACATAAAAATAGATACCACATATTTAAAATGTAAGATTTTTTAAAATATATGAAACATGTGTTCCTAAAATAAGAAATGACAATCACTTGTGTTGATCTCAGTGAGTTTTATAATAAGCTTTTATTATTATATTAAAACTAACAAACTAAAAATAAATAATGTGTTGACATTAATATTTTTCTTTCAAGGCAGAGAGAAGAGACCAAATATAAATCAGCATTTGCATATAACATAGAATATAACAAACGAGTATTAAGGAGAAGCGTAGGCCTTCATCACCAACAACTCTTCCCTCTGAACAATCTTACTCAAACTGTATCTTTGCAGCACTCGCAAAACTCCTTAATGTTCCTTCATATGAGAAATTGATCTGTCCGATTAAATCCCCCCCACAAGTGTGTGCAGATTGATTCAAGACATATATACTATAATTCATCTTTAACACTAGTTTGTATTTTCCTTTCATGATGAAACTGGGTGGTTGATCCATGTACAGATTTTCCTCCCATTAAGGAAGGCAGATTTCACATCAAAGTTTATCACTTTAACCCTATAATGTGTAAAACAAGTAGTACACGGACAATTTCATGTTTCACAACAGGTGCAAATGTCTTATCGTAGATTGTAGTCCTCATCATTTCTTTGGGAAAAACCTCTTGCAACTAGTCTTGCCTTGTAGTTTGAGATGTTACCTGTAGCACCGTATTTATACAGCATTCATGATAGGTCTTAACCTGAATGACAGTTCAAAACTCATATGTTGAGGGTTTTGGGTTGCCAACAATGGTAAAATATCACTGTTTTATTATAAATGTAAAGTTTTTTAATTACATATTATATTTTAAATGTAAAATAACCTAAACTTAAGATTTCTAATATTATTTAATTAATTTTAATAATTTTGTCTCACCAAATCCGAATGAATATTTTAAACATATATTAAAAGTACTTATTCTTTGTTTTGGAATGTTATCAATGTTGTGTAATATAGTGCATGCATTAGTACCTTTTAAAACCGGCATCGTATTTACTTGGAAAAGATAAAATACTGGTAGTTTATTTTATATATAATTAACTATTTTATATTTTTTAGAAACATTTAACATTAATTTTAATTATCTTTTATTTTAATTATTGGGCTTCTGTATTAACGTAAAAAAAACTTAATCCTAGATCATTTTACTAATTATTTTAAGAATAATTTTGTGTATACAGATATTTTCTCTTTAGTTCAAATAGGCCTACATATTAATTTGGCTAACTTTAATATAACTTTAATCTAACTGTGCTCTAACTTTTATCTAAATTTAATTTATTAACTTTAACTACTAACTAATCTCGCGAAATTTGGTAAGGTTTTTTTTATTTGTGCATAGTTTTTTGTGTGTTTGTTTTTCTAATGATGAGTTCTCAGGGAAAAAAACGAAGAGAGTTTACAGATCACCAAAAACAAATGGATATTATTAACTGTGGTGGAAGAGGACTGAAATCGATGATTGACCATGGCCTAATCGAACGAGGGAGGGGGGGGGGGGATAAAGGGCGGTTGAGTGTTCCACATTCCATGGATTTACTATTAGTTCATATTTTATTCAATAGATATAGTGTTCTGTAAATTTTAATCCTGACTCAAACAAATGTTTAGACTGAATTAATGGCAAACATGATAATAGGCAGTGATCTTTTTTCATTAATTTCATATCATAACCTAAATAAACTAGAAATGTATCCAAATAGTCTACTTCATGCGGTGTCGACCCTCAACGTTCATATGATAATTGCATTGGCAATTACGAGATCAAGTGTCAATCCACCCAAATAGTCACAAAGTGTGCAGATGCACCCCTCACATACCCTTGAGTCCAAGGGCGATAGCAAGTCACATGTCCTTTATGTGGTTTCTGACTGGCAATTGTTTCTTTTTTCACCTGCTAGAGCTAGAGTTCACAGGGTAATGGGATCTGTGATAACTGGCTCATAGATGGCGTTTAAAATAGTTTCTAAGCTCATTGGTAGGAAGCAGCACTGCTTTCCAAATAATCTTGCATTCTTTAATCTCAAATGCATGTTAAGTGTATTTTCATCAAGTCAAGTGTACTGTACTATTCGGATACAGCCATAGGTATACGTTTTAATATGAAATGATCTTTTCATGGAACGTGTATTTGAAGTGAATTTGCATTGTTGTATATTAAAACCCAGATAATAATAAAAGTGTAGCAAAGCTTGTTTGGAATTGTTTGATTAGGTTAGGTTTGCATATATTCTTGAAAACTGGTTTTTAAATGGTGTATTTTGAGTATTGGGGCATATGACTTTTATTTAAATTTTTTGGTGAAACTTATTTAAAAAAATATATATTATTGTTGACATCGTGAAACTCCCAATAATAATGTAAAGTGGGTAGCTTTGAAATTAATTTACTTCTACATGTTATTATAATGTTGGTTTATCTAGAAGTATTTCTATAAGTAACACACTCCACTGTATATAATTTTGTTGAAGATATTGGAAGAGCAATCCAGAGGAAGTGGAGACTCCTCAAAAGAAGAGAAAGCAGAAACCTACTCCAAGAGTTCCAGTTGAAGCAATCTATGACTTCGACCGAGGTGTAGGTCGTAGAGCAATATACGGGATGTATGATAGAAGTAAGTTTAATTTATCTATAGGTTATATTTTTTTAACATGATCACAACAAAGTGTGCACAGCACCAAACCAATCATTCTAAGCCTATACATAAACACTATTATAATCATAGTACAGCCAATTATTTTTTAAAGCATGTAAGACTCGACAATACATCACAGAATGAAATTTGCTACCTTTAATTAATGTATTTAAAAAAAAACATTAAACATTTTATAGGCCTATAGACCTAAACACTTTCAATATGTGCCAAATCAACAACAATAAAAACCTCACTATTGTTCTTGTTGTGATAAATACAACCTGTAATATGGTTGTAATAAAGTCAAGTGAAATATGTCTAATTTTTTGCTCAGGGTATACATAAAAAAGAATTAGTGTCCTGTGTTTTTTGCTCACAAAAACTTGCTCCCATTGGGGGAAAGGTCGATGTTGTTCTTTCATAAACTTATAAAAATAAATTATCTATCCTATGTGCAAATGGATAAAATCATGCTTGTAATTTATTGGTGCTTGTTTGCAGATGAACATGTGACATTGGGTTCCCTTTTGGACGTTCTTCGAGCGAATCCAGGCCCAGACACTGCAAGTATATTCGAAGGAGGAAGAACAATGCTCTACAAGCTCTACAAGCTACTTCATGAAATTGGATTCTCTTGGCAGAAGACAAGCGGAAGTGCTGATAGAAGATGTCAACGTTGCGGCCAAGAGAATAGCATATTTGAGGGAATACAGGAAGCTTGCGGTAGAAAACAATAATTTCGTATTCCTTGATGAAACATGGATTTTTTCCAAGAGAGAGTGTTCTTTTAAGAAAAATATTGATAGTATAGCATTAGTGAAATCAAATATAAGCAGAGGCCTGATTAAAAGATTGTTCCTTGCACAAAAAACTAATAAATGAGTATAAGTTCTCTCATCAAAGAATGTTTCCAACCTGACAAAGGTTCTCTTTTTGCGAGATGCCACCATCTGGCCATCATTAAACTTTTATTGAGTTTGATTGTAAATTTGTTAGTTGGTTTATCATTTTACTGGAAGGACATTTAATTTTAATGAGGAATAACACCATTCCCAGCACAGAAATAAACACAGATATTGTTATTTAGCAAGCCACCAGATTATGGGAAGAGGTTCATCGTTCTACATGCAGCAGGGGGGGTTTCGTGGAAGGAGCAAGCCTTTTGTTTACATCAGGGAAGTCAAATGGAGATTACCATGGGGAGATGAATGGCAACAACTTCGAGACGTGGATGAAAGACCAAATGCTTCCCTTCCTTGAAGAACCTTCAGTCATTGTATTGGATAATGTGATGATAGCGCCCTGCGGCTATGTGTGGAACTACACTCTCTATCCCAGAACAAGTTGTGCATCAGAGGTGTGATCCCAAGGACTTGTTATCTGTGACTGTATTTGTAATGTTATGTGCACAACATGTATTTGGGAGAATAGAACTCGCTTTGTACCAAGTTAGACTGTAATGTAATTTGACAATTCTAGCTGTAATGTAACATGGTGGTAGCGGTGGGATATTGTGCGGTATTTAAGTATTACTAAGGTGAAGTGAAAAGAACCCAGTTCCATTATGTCGGTTCCTGTGTATCAAATACCGGCTCCAGACCCTTTCGATTTCAAATCAACATTGGAATGGAAATCATGGAAAGATCGGTTTATGCGTTTTAGACGTGCTTCAGGTATGATAAAGGAGGCAGAAGAAGATCAGGTATATTCTTTGATTTATTTGATGGGCTCTCAGGCTGAAACTATATTTCTATCGTTAAAGCTATCATCAGCCGATCAAAAGAAGTTTGATACAGTCCTTCAGAAGTTTGACAGCCATTTTATTCCCACCAAAAACATAATCTTTGAACGAGCACGTTTCCATACTAGATTCCAACTTGAGGGTAAGTCAGTAAGTGATTATGTTACAGATCTTCATACTGTTGCTCAAGATTGCAACTTTCCTGTCACTTTTTATGACGAAGCCATTAGAGATAGAGTCGTAGTTGGTATTAAAGATAAAAATCTCTCGTTTAAACTACAATTAGATGCCAAATTAACTCTAGGAACGGCTGTTAATTCTGCTATACAATCTGAGCAAGTGAAAAAACAGCAGGAGACTTTAACAGGAGCTAGTCAAGTTACAGCTGACAAGGTTAATGCTACAAATAAACCAAGAAAAAAAAGAGTGGAAAATTTTTTGGTTATAATAGGAACACTTTTTCTAACGAAGATAAAATTCCAACTAGGAAATCATGTTTTTGGTGTGGGAGTAATACTGAACACCCTAGAACCAAATGTCCTGCTAGGAGTGCTATCTGTCATCGGTGTCGATATAAAGGGCATTATGCAAAATGTTGTAGATTTAGATCAGTTGATGCTGTTGATACAGCGGATGAGTTAGATGAAGATGGGGAATTTGTCGGCCTTGCCTCTACAGAGACTAATTATGTGCATGATAAATGGTTGGTAAACACTAAATTCTGTGGGAAAGACCTTTCTGCTAAAATTGATACAGGTGCAGATGTGAATATTATTGGAAAACATACATACGAGAAGTCTTTTCAATATATGGAGCTTTTGCCATCCAATAAAATCCTATCTGGTCCAGGGAGCGCTCAGCTCATAACCATCGGCAGGATTCAAGGGAAACTCCAATACAAAAACAAAAATATTTTTGAGACATTCTATGTAGTCCAAGGATCAGATAGAATCCTTCTAAGCCATCATACTAGTGAGAAATTAGGTCTTATAAAAAGGATTTCTGGAGTAGGAAAGGCTAATTTTGTTCCAAAAAATGTGTTCCCCAAGCTTTTTTCAGGACTAGGAAAAATTAGAGAACCATACCACATAAAACTTAGAGAAGGGGCTGTACCACATGCTATTAGTGTTCCCCGACGTGTTCCCTTACCTTTAAAAAAGGTTCTTAAAAAAGAACTAGATAGGATGGTTCGGAATGAAGTCATAGAAAAAGTCGACAAGCCATCAGATTGGTGTGCTCCCATGGTTATAGTTCCAAAAGCCAATGGATCCCCAAGGTTGTGTGTCAACCTGACTAAATTAAATCAACACGTAGAACGAGAACGTTTCCCTATGCCGTCAGTTGATTATTCCCTAGGTCAACTAGAAGGGGCTAAGATATTCTCAAAATTAGAGGCCAACTCAGGATTCTGGCAGGTTCCTCTCACAGAGTCTTCCAGAGCTCTAACCACATTTATCACACCATATGGAAAGTATCGGTTTCTTCGGTTACCCTTTGGGATATCCCCTGCTCCAGAAGTTTTCCAGAAGAAGGTCAGTGTGCATTTAGAAGGATTGGAAGGAGTGGTCTGCCATTTTGACAATATTATAGTATATGGGTCAACTATTGAGGAACATGACTCATGGCTGTATAAGGTCCTTTATAGGCTGCAAGAAGCAGGTTGGACTCTAAATGAGGAAAAGTGTTCGTTTCGGCAAACTACAATTAACTTTCTTGGCCATATTGTATCTGAGAAGGGTGTTTCTCCAGATCCAAAAAAAGTTGATTCTATTCTCAAACTGAAACCTCCAACTAATGTAACTGAGCTAAAAGGATTTCTGGGTCTTGTAACATTTCTGGCCAAGTTCGTCCCAAATCTGTCTGCCTTATCGCAACCTCTTAATGAGCTTCTCCGCTCAAACGTTGACTGGTTATGGGATTGTCCACAGGCTCAGGCTTTTGAAAACATAAAGAAAGCCATAGCAAAGCCACCTAGTCTTGCTTTATATAAGTGCAGTAATGACACTATTTTGTCAGCTGACGCATCATCCTATGCAGTTTTAATACAACGCCAAGATGATGGATCTCTAAGACCTGTTAGTTACGCTTCTCGAACTCTTAGTGAAGCTAAGAGAAAGTGGGCACAAATTGAGAAAGAGGGACTGGCTCTCGCTTGGGCATGGGAACGCTTTTCCGATTTTATTACAGGTATTCATATAACAATAGAGACTGATCATAAACCTTTAGTTCCTATTTTCACCACCAAAGACCTAGATTCTATATCCCCTAGGCTACAAAGAATTAGGCTTCGATTGATGAGGTATTCATTTGAGATTGTTCATGTAGCTGGTAAAAATCTACTAATTGCTGATGCTCTTTCCCGCAATCCGCAGCCACTACTTGCTGGGGAAGATGAACTAGCTGAAGAAGTGATGGCATATGTCCAAGAGGTTGTCTGTGGTCTTCCTGCGTCTGATGCTAAATTGGCAGAAATTGTTCAGAATCTACATAAGGACGAGGCTAGTATCCACCTAATGCAGTTTTGCCAAGACGGATGGCCTCTAAAGTCACAAATACCGGAGATGTGCTTACCATATTGGCAACATCGAAATGAAATATCTCTACAAAATGCCCTTCTACTAAAAGGTAATAGATTAATAATTCCTAATTGTATGCGGAAGGAAATAATAAATAAACTACATGAAGGTCATCAGGGGATTACAAAATGTAGAGCACTTGCTAAACAAAGCGTTTGGTGGCCAAGATTGTCCACACAACTGAGAGATCTTGTTGAGAACTGTGCCAAGTGTGCCAAATTTAGGATAAATCGATCAGAACCTTTAATACCTACTATGTTTCCTGAGCGGCCTTGGCAAACAATTGGCATGGATCTTTTGAAGTTGAAGGGTAACTGGTATCTCCTTGTCGCTGACTACTACTCCAGATATCCAGAAATGGCTTTGCCAGGGCACCTTACTACTAGTTGTCTCATAAATCATCTTAAATCTATTATAGCCAGGCATGGAGTACCTGAAATTATTAGAGCTGATTGTGGCTCACAATGGATCCATAACAATATAATAAATGAAAAGTTTTTCCAGTTTGCTAAAGATTATAATTTTAAGCTTGTTACATCCAGCCCAAAGTACTCACAAAGCAACAGCTTTATAGAGTCTGAAGTAAAGAATTTTAAAAATCATATTGAAAAGAGCGAGGACCCTTACAGAGCCCTACTTATGCTGCGCTCCACACCTCTAGAATCGGGCTATAACCCTGCTGAGCTCTTGATGGGGAGGAAACTTAGGGGGTTTATACCAACATTGCCGAGTAACCTCATTCCCTCGCCGGTTAATTTGGACCAGCTGTTCCGCAGAGAAGAACACAGACTGTCGAAACAACAAGAGAACTATGATCGTCACCATGGGGTTAGGCCTCTCACAAATTTGAACCCTGGAACAAAAGTTTATATCACCGACCGGAACCAGGAAGGTACCATAGTGAAGAAACATGATACACCTCGGTCATATATAATCCAAACAGAGGACGGACAATTTAGAAGGAATCGAAAGTCTCTCCAGCCCCTTCATGGAAATGGTCCTCAGGTCCAGCAAGAGCCGGAGGAGTTGCCAAATAACAGCTCATCATCTCCAAGAAGAGAGTCAAGTCTATCAGTTCACCCAACGCCTTCAAAGGTGACAATTGAATTACCTCAACTTGATGATTCTTCTCCCAAGTCGTCCACTCCCGCTCGAAGAAGCCAACAGTCCAGGAAACCCGTAGACCGTCTCGATCTTTAGAGGGGAGATGTGATGATAGCGCCCTGCGGCTATGTGAGGAACTACACTCTCTATCCAAGAACTAGTTGTGCATCAGAGGTGTGATCCCAAGGACCTGTTATCTGTGACTGTCTTTGTAATGTTATGTGCACAACATGTATTTGGCAGAATAGAACTCGCTTTGTACCAAGTTAGACTGTAATGTAACAGATAATGCTCCATATCATTCAGTTCAGGTGTGTCATAACACTATAAACTTATTCTGAAAATTGAAAAATGACACTTGGACACAGGAATCGAACCCAGGACTTTTGCCTTAGTACGCCAAAGCTCTAACCACTGAGCTATCATGAATTATTTTTAATACACAGTATTAAATATTTATACATATATTTTTACATGTTGTCACTTATCTTCAATTCATTTATTAAAGACGTCATAACTTATTTATTATTGCCTTAACTATACTATTACAGCTGGAGAAACTACCCACAAAGATTTGGAGGAAAGAAGAATACGCTGCATGGATAACGAAGCACGACATCAAGTTCGACCCCTCAGCGATGAAAATGGAACTGATGAGCAAAGCTTTAGCCCACAAACCAGAAAAAAGGTAGGCCTAAGTATTTTATAAAAGTCTTAGGCTGCTTTCACTATAAATATTGATAGCAATAATCAAGTGTTTCAATTAAAGTTAATGTTCATGTTACCACCCTTGAACAAAATCATTAAAAAGATTCTATTAAATATGTTTTCATACAGTACAAGGGTGATTCCCACAAAACATGACAATTCACCAACTGACAAATAAAAAAAAACTAATTATGTTTTACAAATTATGAGAAAAATCAAGAACATTCTTTTATTGTCATAAATAAACTACATATCATAAGCAGTAAAGTTAAGCTACTTTCATACCACCCCAATCCCCTTAAAAAATAGTTTTTAACCTTATAAATCTTCAGTTGACAGGATAATACTTTTAACATCAGTTTAACCTATTGAAAATATCAATTTAATGAAAATGTCTAAGAAAACTGAAAATACTAGGCTAAAATACAATATATAATTTTTATACATAATTTAGTTTGGTTTATTAAATATTTAATTCTATTTTAGGAAAACATTTTTGTTGAGTGCCTATTTTTTAATGATTGCATTGTATTTTATATATATCTTTAACAATGAGATTTACTTAATAAAATATTCTCAGTTTTGAAATAATCTCACAGCTTATGAATGTGAGGAATGCCAGGCCTCTACCGTGGTTCGGATTCCACGTTAAACTGTAGGTCCTCCATTTCATCTCACAATCACCCTACCATTGTACATTAATAATAATAATAATATAATAATAATAATAATAATAATAATAATAATTTTTTAGATAATGTTAGTAATTTGTATATGTTTTTGTTTGCTGCATGTACTAGATCGATGAAATGGTATGTGAGTGCGGACGCCAGGTTTTGCGGTTGCCCCCGTACCATTGTCAATATAATCCCATACAGCTGGTGTGGGCAAACTGCAAGGGGTACTACAAGAAACATACCGGAAGAAACAACAAGTTTGATGATGCAGCTGTCCAAGCCCTTGCTAGAGTCACGCCTGAAAGGTACTAAAGCTATATTTGCAAACTATTGAAAATATAACAATAAAAACCACAAAGAAGTGGTTGTATCTTCACTATCATTTGTTTGTAATTATAATACAGATATATTGTTAAAAATATGTTCCATTTCAGTTGGAGTAAAAATGTCTACCACTCTGAGAAGATTATCAATGATGATTGGGCCAGAGAAATGAAGATGGATGTGAATGAAACCCAACCTTTAATCATACAAATAGGCAACAACGAAAGTGACAGTGATGAAGAAGAAGTGCTGGCAATACAAGGTGCTGATAACCTACAGAGTTAGAGCACCTTTAAAATAAGTTTAATTAAACATGTTTTGCAAGCTACATATTACATAATAAATAACATTCCAAAACTATAAAAATTAATTTGTGCAGTGACTATAAATTATAGGCCTAATATAGTTAGTAGCTAAATGGGTGTTAAACTTTGTAATAATTTTTTTTTCATCTTATATCTTATTGTGTGGTCAATCTCCCCTCAAATATAAGACAGGTTTCGCAACGCTGATTAGTTGAAATCTTACCATTCCATTTCCCGGAAAAAACTCATAAATCACCCACAATTCACCATCATACCTTAAACACCTCCCCCATCCCAAGAAAATAAAATCCTCCCCATACCGTAGACCTAGCACAATCACTCACAATCACCAATTTCACCTCATAGTGCTATTTACTAATACACCTGTAATTCTTTTACAGCATCATTTCACCGGTTTCATTTCACCAGGTAAATAATTTCATTCACGAGGTTAAGAGTCACAAAAGTGACTAGGTACTCAAACAGAAAATCAGCTCTTTCTCAGATCACCTAGCTTGGCATTTCTGTCAAGATGGATATTCTGAGTCGGGCAACAGCAGATCGGCGGTTAGTCGAGGTTGCCAGTAGCGCCTTATATCAGCACACCACCTTCAAATATAACTGTAGGCGAGGAGATTTGGCAACAGTTAACTAAGAGAGAATATCTGTCAAAGGGATCCTGGAATTCTAATAAGTTTAAAGTGTATCTCTTTCAGATTATAATATATATATATTAATATATAAATATATAATAATCGTTTTCTAGTGTTTTCTTTCAGCTTAGTGACTAAAATTTCAATTTCAAAATTTCTTTGAGGCATAATATTAGCCTATTATAAATTACTGTGGTTAACTATCACATTCATACTCTATATTACCATATGTTTTCATTACAGCTGTTCCAAGTGACAGTGACAGATATCAGCTGTTGGCGTAGGGATATTTTAGGGAATATTTCTAGTAACTTTTTGAGCTGTCATCACAATAAACTTAGCTCGTGAATGGATAATAGTCTTGAATACCCACTTGGCTGAGACTGCTTTAAATCCGGCTGGAAGTTCCATTAGAGTTCAGACATCTCGTTCTTGCTTAACAGCCATTTCTTCTTCAGCTGCAGTGATCCATTTTGCCTATTCACGAGGTGACAATAATATCATATTAATTTAAGATGTCGGTCCAGGTAAATGCTCCAGTTGTGCTTTAGACTATACAAGAGTCTTTTAGCAGAGAAGACTTTATTCTGCTTGTCTGAACGACTCTGTAATTCCTTTGTTTTTGTTGGTGGATCAACCTCTAGCAGTGGATTGTCATCTTTAGAGATCAGCATGCCAAAGGTATTTCATTTATGTCAACATTTGATTTTGTTTCTTTATTTATCACCCCTTCTGGATCAACATGGAAGGGAGAGGCTTCAGAATTTGTGTTAAGGTCCTTGATTATATGTAGAGCGCGAATGATCCACACTTTGTCCATTTTTGGGTTTAGGATGAGGTAGCCCTTTACTTCTGTGTCGAAGCTGACCAGAACACCTATTACTGCTTTATCAACCAATTCTTACATAACTGCTTGGGTTATTAATGAATACATCCTCGATCCAAAAATTCTCACATGAATGATGTCTAGTTTTGAATCAGACCAATAGTCAAAAGGTGTTTTCATGACACTTCTATTTGGAAGCCTGTTTTGAAGATAGGCTGCAGTGCAAATAACCTCCCCCCCAAAACGGTTTGATAATCCTGTGCCAGTACGATTTAGCTAATTCGAAGTTAGTTAATTCAAATAATTGTATAATTCAAACCCACCATTATTCCCTGTGAAATTCGAATTTTAGAAGGAAATATTTGAATAATTTGAAGTTTATACAGTATATTGTTAATGTTTTCACGTTTCTACTCACTTCAAACCTAACTTATCAATTTCAACTAAACCCAAGAATCCCAGGAATGTCAAAGAGAGTTTAAAGTTATCGACTCATAATAATAAAGAAAGCAGGGAATTTTGCACCAGCTGCAAGCGGTTTTCCTAGATTAGGGGATGTTTTGGCTCCGCTTTAATCGCTTGTGTGTGACAATGTTCATCAAGTGATGCCCAGCATGGAAGGAGTAAGGTTTATGTTGCTTGTCCTAATCTGGCACCTTTGTCTCTCGATAACAGTCTCTTATTGTCATTTGACAAGTGTAAATTGTTGTGTTTTTAAAATGTCTAAGCATGGAACCTACACAAGCTTAACCTTAGTCAAGTTTAAGTGATTGGCGACGTGGAAAAGGGAGTGAAAAAGAACTGTGGTATCACAAAAGAATATGGAATAGGCCCTACAAACAAACACTTTATCGACTAACCTTAAGAAAAAAGAATAAAATCATGGAGAGTTGGATTCACTGAATCTTAAACAAATGTAAAAGATAATGTTTTTAATGTGATCAGTGAAATAGAAGATTTTGTTAATTGTGTCCAAAGAAGAAAGCTACAATAAACCAAATATAATTTAAGTTCAAAAACTTTTAAAGTCTCAATTTTTTATATGGTGATTTTGATGTTTTTAAATTTATTGTGTACAAACAGTTTAGAAACCCAATAGTTAATTAGAAATTTGTATATTAATTTTTTTTTTAGATATCCCTTGGACTTCGAATTAAAAGGTTCTACAGTCCCAAGTATTCCAAGATAACATTTGGGGCTTCACTTTTCTGTGTGAGAACATACACATATGTAAAACGAGAAAATCATCTATGAGTGTCAGCATATAACGATGTCCACTAAGTGTTGCGCTAAGCATGGGTCCACATACATCACTGTGGATAAGATTAAGTGGTCTAGTCAATTTTGTTTCACTATAAGTAAAAACGATCTGTGCCATTTTACCTTTTGCACAATGTTCACATAATAGACTTTTCTGTATTTATCTACATGTGTATTAAAGAGGCAATGCTATGCGCTGAAAAGATAATCACTTAGGTTGCTGCTTGAAGCCAGTTTGCCCTTCTCGTTGCCTTCGAGGGAGACAAAAGTGCCTTTTTAACTTCCAACACTAACTCTTGGAATGTCCCCTCTTCTTACAAAAGTTACATAAGCTTTCATTGGTTTAAAATATTACTATAAGGAAATATTTTAAATGTTACATTCGATAGCTATAACCTGAAATAAGTAAAACACCTTTATGTCGGTTAAATCAAGAATAAATCAATTTATTAGGAATGCAAAAATAATTTTAAGTCTAATAAAAGGACCCAAAAATAAATTAATAATAAACTCATCAGGAGGGAGTGTGAAACGCGCAACACAACTTCTTAAAAGAGGGAAAAAAACACAAAAGGGGGAAAATGTAAAATTGCAAAGAAAGATAACACACATGGATAGGAACATATAAAAGGTATAACATAAAGGACAAACACAGGAAAAGGAGATTGGATGTAAAGATATAATACATCTCAATAAAGAAAACCTCTTTTCGCTTTATGAGGTAATTGTATTATAATCGGAAGAAGGTACAGGAAAGGCGAAAGAAACATATAAAAGGGTCGAACACAAAATGTCTTTTAAAATGAAAAGAAGAACACAGTTCACACTTCCTCTTTATATATAAAAATATATATTCACATCCAATATCCTTTTCTTGTGTTTGTCTTTTAGGTTATACCTTTTACATGTTCCTATCAATGTGTCCTTTTATATGTTTCTATCTACCTTTCCTATAACTTCTTCCAAATTTAATACAATTACCTCATAAAGGAAAAGAGGTTTTCCATTAAATATATATAAAAAATTTATGAAAATTAGATAGTTAATGCTTGAGAGAAGTCCACAAATGTAACAAACTTATTAATTACACCATGCAATGATACAATATGATTAAACATGATAAAAGTTAGTAAGTGCAATGCTTAAAAGCTCTAAACAGGATCACTAAATTAGGACAAAATTTACTGTATGAGAACAATGTTAAAATTGACGTATAAAAATTATACAACATAGGACATATTAAAATATATGAGAGATCATATCAATATTAAATTGTAAAAGTTTGTAATGATAAAATGTACAATTGCATGTGTCTTGTCTGGAATAAATATTTATGAGAAATTATTTATATAATATTTATAATTAAATTTGAAAAGTTGAAAGAGGTAAAAATACAATGTTATTAATGTAATATAATAAGATTTTATTAATAAAA